>CM039141.1:14258240-14292003 GCA_022036555.1 Microstegium vimineum
ATTGCCCTTTTTACCATCCACGGTTGATGCAGTGACCAGTGACCAGTGACCAGCCCACGACGCTACTGGATTGTAGCATTGTTGCAGCAGTACTAGTAGGCTGCCTGCAAGGTACTGGCCTAGGAGGAGAAGTATTGATTCGTGCTCTAGGACTAGGAGTACTATTCCGTATGAAACTACGTTCAGATCTGCAATACAGTGCTCGTACCAAACCATATTTTGCAGTAGGTTTCTAGGGTTTCACGCCAAAATATATAGCAGTACTTGTGTTCTTTTCTATGCAAAGAAAACGAATACACTGTACGTGTATAATACAATATCATATAATATAAAAGTTTGTACAAGGGTACATGAGCTCTTACAGTATTATGCGTCGTGTTCGTTTGATCGTTTCAGTGACTGATAAAGCGGCTGATATTGTTTTTAGCTGTTTTTTATAAAAAAAACATTGTTTTGATGACTGATAAGTTAAACGAACATGACTTTTTTCACTTTGAAATGTTGGTATTCTATGGGTATAACATGGTAGGTATATTTTACACATTATAATATGCAGTCATGGTCCACAAATGATATACTAAGTTGGCAACCACTCTCTCTGGAAGTACACTAGTGATGTTATTAAAATTTAAGACGTTGTTAGGCACTAATGACAAAGTCATTCTGGATCACTCGTTCCTCTTTCCTGCCACGCTACTCCTGTTAACTGCTCCAGAGACTCCAATTTGGTCCCTGTCAAACCATTTGCAACTACCATAATACGTCTATACGATAGCCACTCACACGTACTTGTAAAGTAGTCGCCGTGGCACACCAGTATAAAAAACAAGTTGGGCAGCAGGGAGATGGGCAATTGTTTAATGATGAGGATAATCTTGGCACATAAACAAATCCCATGGCTTAAACAATGGTTATGTGAGGATGGCCGTGCATTATACAAAGGTTCAGATGTGTCTTCATGGTAGCTATAATTGTAGTGGTCAAACAAAGCTTCCCAGCCTTGCACTTGCCCTAAATAATTGGGCCTACCACTAAGTATTTTGTACCTATTGGTAAACACATAAATAATATTATATGCATGCATCAGGCAAGTAGAATATTGAGGATTTTTTTATGGCGCCAAGCTTGTGAGGATCAAGCTCCGGTGGAGGTGGCAGCAGCATTTGGGTTGCTTGTCCATATCAATGTGAGCCTTGAGAAAATTTTAACCTCTAGAAACATGATCCCAGATAAAATATAAACCTTGGGCCCAATATACAATGCACAAAGAACACAAAGATTAGAACCAATTCACATCGAGTTGCCTACCACAACATTAGTTTATTGGCGCGGCGGTATGCTAAAGAAACTTGACAAAGAAAGAGCCTTTCAAGCATTGGGCATCTCTTTTCTTGAACCTAATTATCATGTTTTCTGCCTTTCAGTCTTTTAGAGCCCCTGCTCCCTCACTTGCCCAATAGGATGCAGCTGAGTAGCATCAGGACATCTCAAAATAATACAAGGGGTAATAATATAACCAGAAAAATGTATTCGTCCAACAGATATGGTGATCTGTGCTAAGTGTGTTCGATCGATGAGATCTTATGAGTATGCATGGCTAGTGATGAGTAGGATTTTCACATTTATATCAATTGCTTGCCCCACAAATGATCAGCCGGGTCAGGTTCATTGTAAAATAAACTAAATTATTTAACCATCACCGTAACATAGCAATCATTTTCCAAGCTACTATAGTATTTTTTTAATCGTAAACCGAACGTGAAATACAAGTGTTGTTCTGATTTTTTTTAAAAACACAAACACACACACACAATTATGTATCTGTAAAAGAACAACCTATAATTTAGAATGAATGGAGTACTTGTATTGTTATAAGTTATATAAAACAACTTTGACTAGGCCAAAAGAGCTCTATTTTGAATACAAGTGTTGAATTTAGTTATATCCGGAATTAGGTAGTCTAATCTCGAGTAAATAAAGTGGGAGAGCATAGACAGTTAGGTTGGTCCAACTTTCAAAAAGTAAGATTCCGTGGATAATCATCAAGATTTAATATTTCAACCTCATTTCCCAGGTTTGAAGCAATGAACCAATGAGCATCGTCGTCGTCATCATTGCTCCATTAGCGAATCTCGTGGACGTTCATTTTCCCTCAACATCTTGTACTTCTTTCTTTGGTTGATCTTTCACTTATTTTACAAATTATTTATTTCTACATACTGAAAAGTAAATCACATAACGAGATAAGCAACAACTGAAAAAAGAGAATACTTCTAGTGATCATTACTGATTAGAGTACAGGCTAAGGGCTTGTTTGGTTCCCGACCTAGGAATCTTGCATAGGCTAGGCATCGCTCTCATACATTTGATTTCTAGCACCCGGGGTTAGATGCACCTGCATGGGCGAGAGCCCCAATGCCAGGGTGTCATCCAAACAATGCATGAGAGAGCAAGTACAATAACATTCTTAGAGCCAAGCAGGTTAGCGTTTTTGATGACGTGAAAGATAAAATGGAGGAGACAGAGGAGAGCTTAGCTCTCATACAAGTAACAAGTTCATGAACTCAAACCAAGAACACAAGATGCACAGTAAATCACTCAGCTTAACTTGAACTACCCTCAAACCCTTCACATGGCTCCTATGGGTGTTAAATTGTTTGGGTCAAAGAGAACTAAGAATGAACTACTAAATAGTAAATGAGTAAACACACATTTACAACCCAAGGCGAGGTCCGAGCCATTGGAAAAAGTTGTTGAAACAAGCAACACTAGCTAGAAGTTCCGTCATACTACATTGATGGGCACAAGATCATCTAGGCGGTACCATCTTGTCTATTCTTCCTTACGATCACTACTAATATTCCCTATTACATTGGATGATATATTGTGATGACCACTAAGGTCCATGATGGATCTTACAGTGCACACAAGTAAACTTATCCAAGTTGAACTAGTTGTCGCATAGTACCACCAGATGATTTGCTAGGCCCCATAAAGGTGCTACCAGATCAAATGTGCACTGTAGTAAGTGAGTCCAACTTGAAATGTTCCTAACATATTAACATCGAATCATTCACCTATCCACTAAGGACCCTTTGTCATATACTCATATCATCCGATGGGTGACACTGCCTAGAACTAAGTATGGCATAATGTCACTCGACAATCCAGTGGCCTTGATCAACTGCTTTTTTGTAATGAATAACTTCAAAATTGGCTCCATTTGAAGTTCGATCTCATTCAATTCACTTCTTTGAGATCTTAGATTTATTCCCTATCATATCAACCACTCTTGATCAACTCTCTTAAGAGTAAACCTCATATGTGCTTCAAAACGCTCTTGACTCTAACTCTTAATCAAGTTGACGACCTGAACCCACTTATTAGTCCAACTAAATAAAAACGAAAGCTCTGACACTACATTTGAGTGTCTTCAACACCAACTTGCACTAGCCACTGCTTATGTGGTCAAGCTCCCACTAGATCCAACTTTGTGCTAGTACTAGATGTAACACCCCTGGTGTTAATCACTTAATTAAAAATTGATCATGTCATCATATGCATTAAGCATCTTTCATTTGTTTGAAAACCTGGATATGCATTGAACTAAAATGAGTTTACTTGCTTATGTTTGATCCATGGTGTGATTGCAGGGTCATCTTTCAAATTCCAAAATTTAAATTTGAATCCAAACCCTAATTCCCAGATGGGGTGGATTAAACCCTAAACATGATTTTCAAAATCTATAAAGAATTTGCATATGGCTGTTTAAGCAATGTGATAGATCTCTATTTGAATTGCATTTGTTGTGTTTACAGTTTTTCAAGTGTTGTTCAAGTTTTTAAAGTAATTGAAAAGGGGGTAAATCCTTTATAAAAGGAGTTTCAAATTTCAAAAATGCATTTTCATTTCTAGGCTGAATTTGAAAAAGTGCATATTGACAAAGTTGTAGACCATGCAATTTTGACCAACTTTTGTTTTCAAAGTTTTTCATGAAAACCCCTGGAAGGTTTAACTTTCTGCAAAAATAGTCGCAGGGCAGTTTGGGCATTTCACCGAGCACCTGCATGTCGAACGGTTCCATGGCGCCGACACCTGTCCGGACAGCTGCCGACGCCACCGTTCGCCATCTGCCCACGACGCGTGTTCCATCTCGTGCGTGGAATCACCACAAACCCGTTGCTGTCTTCAAAACGGGGCGCCGTCCATCCCTGTCCTCTCTTTCCACGCTCGACGCCACGCGTTCTGCTCTGCTCTGCTCCTCCGCGTGAACACTTCACGTCGCCGAGCTCGCACGAGCTTTCCAGTCACTACCAAGCTTCCAATCCACCGCAATAGCTTTCGCCTTGAGCTAGTACAACCTTTCGCACTAGTTGGTTGAAGCTGCGAACGCGTGAATCGCCCGGCGCGAAGTCTTCTTCCTCGGCTCCGGCATGAGCGCCGCCGCTTTAGTTCGTAGTCTCACCGGCTACACAGGAGCCACATTATTCTTCTGGTTCTTGTTTCATCTTCCTTGTTCTTCACTGATTCCATTGCTATCCTCCGTTTTGCAAATGGTGGACCGTAGCTCCGGGAACGTTGATGTTGCCGCTCAGTTCATCTTCTCCGCCGGCTCGGTCATCGTCGCCAGCTCCCTCTGCTTCATCTCCGGCCGCGATAGCAAGTGTTCCGTAACTAGGGTGAGCACCTCGAACTATCCGCGCGCTTGGTTTTTCTTGAATCGAGCCGTAGTGCTCTGTCCCACGAGCGCCGCCGCGGTTCATGGTTGTCGCGACGGTGCGCTCGTCGGTCGTTCGCGTTAGTTGATCTTTTTCGAGTCGGAGTCTTGCGCTAGCTTCTCCTAGTCGTCCTGAGTCTGTTCGCGTTGTTGGTTGATCGAGCGCGTGCGTGTTTTAGCCGGTGCGCGCCGCTCAGATCTTCGCCGTCCGCCATGGCCGTCGGCGATGTCGTTTCGCTAAGGTTTTGCTTCGTTCTTGTTGCGGTCCGCGTTGTTTGGGGGCCGCTAAGCATGCTGGGGTTGTTGGTTGAGCCGTTTACGGCTTGTGCTCGCCGGCGTTCGAGCGACCGAGCTCGAGCCGCCGCGGATGTCGCCGGCGAGGGAGTTCTAAGGGATGGAAAGGACTCTGCCGTACCTCGATGGGTTCGGGATGACGAGTAGAGTCCAGCGCATGAGTTGTTTGAGCCGCTAAGTAGCCGCCGGTGACACACCGCCGTATTTTGTGGTCACCGGCGTCGCTGCCCTGTTTTTGTGCCACTGACATGCGGGACCCAGGTGTCAGTGAGTTTCATGAAGGGTTTTCTTTATTTCTTGTTTTGCACAGTAATGCTTTTTGTTATTTTTGTATGTTTATTTCTATGTATAAAAAAATTCTGTAAAAATTTGTGTATACTCTCTGTGATGTGTAGTATTTAATAAAAAATATAATATGTTCCTGTTAAGTACATTTTTAATCCTATAAAAATGCTCAAAGTAATTGAAAAATGGCTTTTCCATGATTTTTCATGCTCTGTGTTTTGTTCCAAAAATTCTGAGAATTTTTGTGTAACCTTTATACACTGATATCTTGTTGTACAAAAAGTTTGGAAACTTTTGTATGAACTGTTATACATGGCTATTTATATAATTAGTTATAAAATGATTAGTAACCCTAATAACTTTAGGTTTGGAGTGATTTTGGGTTGTTTGATGCTAATGGTCATTTGTCCAGTGACAACCACATGTTGGACATGTTTGATGAAGTGTTTCTTACTCAGTTCTTTTGGACATAATTATTAAACTTGATAACTAGATTACTTATGGTTTAATTATTTTGATGTATGTTTTAGTTTAACTTTTCTTTCATGAAGGAAAGTTGTACTCAAGGTTGTAATTTGTTTTGTTCATCTTTTAAGTACTGTTTATGTGTTGCAAAGCATCATCTAAGTATAGCATATTATCGTGTAGATTGTTCGTTGGTTGGGTTGGGTACCTCCAGTGAAGAGGTTTTCTCTCTTGTTGAATCAGAGCCCGAGATTGTGTATCCCTCCAACCAAGGCAAGCCCCGGTGCATTCAAGCCCTTCCTTGTATTTAAAATGTTTTATTTAAATACACTTATGGTTATTATTACATTGTTCTTACTTTATTAAATTCCTACTTGATGCATAGCCTTCTCTTTGTGTTAATTGAACCTTTACCTTGTCACTTGTTTAAAGATGAAAACTTTTGCTGAAAATGCTTAGTATGCTTAGAGTTTTCTAGAAGGTGATTTCCGGTCACTTACACATAGCGTGTTGCTTCGGCAAGTGGTTATGCTCTTTTAAGAAAGGAATGTTGTTGGAAGTAATAATTCGTGACCGGGCGGACACGGTGTTTGAGAGCCATCAGCAGTGTCTGGTGAGCGGGTTCTTTCCGCCTGTGTCGTTAGGGCCTTACCGTTGTAAAAAGTAGAAGGGTTGTGACTTTGTAGTACTTATCACATACTTTTGGAAGCCGGACTCTCGCTATTCTCATCTTAAGAATGGTCAAACCGCACTAGGAGTGGAGAGATGGCGAGAGTAGTGTGTACCCTCCAAGTTAGCGAACTGGATGGAGGTGTACTGTGCTCTCGGGTGGCGGAACCCCAGTTTTGGTGAGAGGATCCAGGGAAAGGTAGTCATATACGTGCTTTAAGAGGCTATATATGTCGTGTGATAGGGAAGCCCCAGCTGGGATAAACCGTTTCAAATCGTCGTGTTCCTCGGATATGGAAACATAACCCTACCTTTTACATCGTAGTTAATGAAACTCAAATTGGATACTTGTTGGTTTCTTTCATGGATGGTTTATTAACATGTTATCGATCATAAATTTAGATTGATACTTGAGTAATATTTTAGACGAATTAAATGAATTTCAATTCTTTTTATAAATGTTCATTTATGCAAAATATTTGATTCTTGCAAACTACACCTTAAATCCTATGACTTGCATATCTTTTGTCCACCAAATATTTTTTTGTCGGATAGGTCTTGTTGAGTACCCCGTACTCAGGGTTTGTTAACCCCTGTTGCAGATGAGGGTCCCAGTTCGGTCTGTGTGGCTTCGTGCTGCATGACCGTTGTTTCAGTTGATGAGGATGAAGAGTAGTTGTCTTTGCTTGACTCTTGGGTAAGAGTATCTCGGTTGTTTGTATATACTTTATCAGCAGCTTGATACTATGTTATCTTATAATACTTAAGTTATGTTTCAAAACTTATGGTTTGTAATATGACTTTAAATTCCGCTACTTTGATATAATATAAATTATCGTATTACTTCTGTAATGTTTGTAATGAGGAGATCCTGTTCGGAGAGAGGTGGATGATCCGCTGTAAAGTGGTGACACCTAGCGAACTAATTAAGAATTGATTCATTTGTTTGGGATTAAGTCGGATGGACTATTAATCCTGGCAAGTGGGCCCTTTCTTAAAAGGTTTTGTCACAATTGGTATCAAAACTCTCCTTATTACAGATCTTGCAGTTGTAAAATCTTTTAAAAATGATTTGGATCTTAAAATAAAATTTGTTTTGAGTCCAAAAACTTTTTTAACTTATCTCTTCTCTTGTTTAGATAATAGGAGAGTAGTTCTTAGGAATATCAAGCTGATGGTATGAATATGGTTATATATATGCCCTATAAATATGTTATGTAAATATTATTGTATTCGTAGGACGTATCATGCATCATATCATACAACTTGGGATGTGTTTTAAAATTTTGTTCTTAATCAATTAAAATCTATCATGTTACTTACTTATCTCCTTTAAAATCTTATCTATAGGATAGCCAAGACTAAGCGCACGGCTCGCAAGTCGTCTGGACCGTTGGGAGTTTCTCGCTATAGGATGGCATCATGTGGAGAGTGGTGAGAGCAGCCAGCAGGGTGCTAGTTGTTGTGGTCGTCGCAAGCTGAAGATCGAGCACTTCAGGGCCGACTTGTGCTGGATGACGACCAACAGAGACGAGTTTGCTAGCAGCACCCACGACCTGGAGGACAAGGTGGAGGAGCTGGAGGTTGAGTTGCAGCAGTGTCAGGATCAGCTGGCAGAGAAGGATGCACAGCTGGCAGAGAAGGATGCACAGTTGACACAGAAGGAGACACAACTGGCTGACAAGGCGACAGAGGTGACTCTCGCTGAGGGCTTCATGTACGAGACAATGAGAGAGAGGAATGAAGCCTATGACCGAGAGTTTCTATTGTCCGAGTTGTATCTCAACTTGGGGCACTATGTAGGTAACCTTGAGGTGTACAACAATGTGCTTCATGAGGAAGTGCATCACCTCACCAACATGCTGAACCCCGAGTTTCAGCAGCAGGCCATGGCAGAGGACCTGAGAGAGCTTGTGCAGGCAGACCTATCCTTTGGGGACCAGTTCTTTGCACTCACTCCTGAGGCTCAGGGTGGAGTTGAGCCAGAGGTGATCGCTGAGGACGAGCCAGAGGTGGTGGTCCTTAGTGACGACGAGTAGGTCATGGTTTCTTTAGCTGTCTAGTTCGAGTGCGAGTAGTGGATGTTGTAATATAATCTACCTTTATCGCTTTTAGAACTCTTTTAGTTTCAGTACTTGTTATGATGATCATGTAATATATGTTTGTGCACTTGGGTACTGTTATGCGTGTGTTTCAATAAAAGTATGTTTGTGCAGACAGATGCCTGAACATAACAATGCTGGGGCACATGATGGGGAACTTCCTGATCCACCCCCTCCACTACCAACCTTGGCACAAACTTTGGCGGCATTGATCAGTGTCTCGGCGGATAATGCCCGTCTCTTGCATGAACTCGCTCAGCACCACAACCAAGGTGGTCATGGGAATCGGGGTCACAACAATAATAATCAAGAGACGACTTATGTCGATTTCACAGACACACGTCCTCCGGTGTTCACCAAGGCAGATGAGCCATTAGAAGCTGATGATTGGCTCCACACCATGGAGCAGAAGTTTGAGCTGATTAATTGCACAGAGGTGCAGAAGCCAGTTTTTGCAGCTCAACAGCTTCGTGGTGCAACTGGATCTTAGTGATCGACCTTTATAGCTATGCAGCCTGCGGGTCATCGTGTCACTTGGACGGAATTTCTTGAGGCTTTTTGTGCTCATTATATTCCTGCTGGTGTGATGGAGTCTAAGTTAGAAGAGTTCCTAACTCTGAAGCAAGGAGATACCACTGTCATGCAGTACGTGGACAAGTTCAATCATCTTTCTCAGTATGCGGTGGAACATGTCAGTACTGATGCTAAGAAAAAGAGGTGGTTTCTCAGGGGGCTCTCTACTAAGATGCATACCATGCTCAATCATAATCCTAATGCTACCTATCATGAGATGGTGAGCATGACTATCTCTGCTGAGAGTTCTCTGCGCATCCATAGGGAGGCAAAGAAGAAGAAAGCTGTTGCGGGGTCTTCCAGTGGTGGTCAGAAGAGGCAGAAGATTATCTACCACCCTCAGAACCATAATTGCTTTCAGTATCGTCCTCCTCAGCATCAGTCTAGTCAGCAGTTCTCTGGGGGTTCTCAGTACCCTAGGCAGAATGTCGGTCCAACTAATCAAGTGGTTGCCAAGCAAACCAGTAATGCCTGCTTCAACTGTGGAAAAGTGGGACATTATTCCAATGTGTGTCCTCTTCCAAAGCAGTATAATCTGAAGTTTGCTGGGAGTCATCAGTAGCAGAAGCAGAGTGGGAATGCTGGGAATCAGAAGAACAAGAACGAGCAGAAGACTGGGCGGGTGTTTCATGCCCAGGGTGAAGGAATGCCAGAGGGAGAACCCGTATTGCAGGGTATGTTTCCTATCAACAATCACCCTGCAGCTATTCTCTTTGATTCTGGTGCATCACATTCCTTCATTGATAAGTCATTTGTGCTCAAACATAGCATTCCTTTGTCTGAGTTAAAAATGGACTTTCATGTGCAAACACCGGGTGGTCATATCTCGACTAGAGAGTTGGTGTATAAAGTATCTTTGAGTCTGGGTGGGCATATCTTTCCCACGACCATGGTAGTGCTTCCAAACCAGGGCTTAGATATGATCCTGGGGATGAATTGGTTGCAGCAGCACAAAGCTGTAATCGATGTGCTAAATAGAACTATCAAGGTAGATGTGCCAGATAGTAAATCTCAACTCTTGATTCAGCTTTATGTGCCTAAAAGGGAAGTGGAAAAAGTCTGTTCTATAACTACAGTGGGTATATATGATATTCCAGTAGTGCATGAGTTCCCAGACGTCTTTCCTGATGACTTACCTGGCTTACCTCCCGATAGAGATGTGGAGTTTTCTATAGAGTTAAAGCCTGGCACCGCACCTGTCTCTAGAAGGGCCTATCGAATGCCTCCCAAAGAGCTAGCAGAGTTGAAGACTCAATTGAATGAGTTGCTCGATAAAGGTTTCATTCGACCTAGTTCATCGCCATGGGGTTGTCCTGCTATTTTCGTAAAGAAGAAGGACCATACTCTCCATATGTGCATTGACTATCGTCCCTTGAATGAGGTAACCATCAAGAACAAGTATCCCTTGCCGCGGATTGATCTTCTCTTTGATCAACTCACTAGAGCTACAGTGTTCTCCAAGATTGACTTGCGATCGGGGTACCATCAGATCAAGATTTGACCCGAAGATATCCCCAAGATGGCGTTTACCACTAGATATGGGCTTTATGAATATCTGGTAATGTTGTTTGGTTTGACCAATGCACCAGCATACTTCATGTATCTGATGAACTTGGTGTTCATGCCGGAGCTAGATACGTTCGTTGTGCTCTTCATTGATGATATTCTCATCTACTCCAAGAATGAAGAGGAACATGTCCGCCATCTAAGAGTTGTCTTAACTCGATTGCAAGAGCATCAACTTTATGCTAAGTTCAACAAATGTGAGTTTTGGCTGAAAGAAGTGCAATTCTTTGGGCATGTTTTGTCCAATGGAGGAGTGGCGGTTGATCCTAGTAAGGTGAAGGACATTCTGGATTGGAAGCCACCAACGACAGTCCATCAAGTTTGAAGTTTCCTCGGTATGGCTGGTTATTATCGTCGGTTTATTCCAGACTTTTCTCGAGTCTCGAAACCCATTACCAGTCTACTAAAGAACCAAATCAAGTTCGTATGGTCTGATGAGTGTGAAGAAGCCTTTCATACTTTGAAGAAGTTAATGACCACAGCTCCAGTGTTAGCTCAGCCTAATATTGAGAAGCCCTTCGATATATATTGCGATGCATCCGGTATTGCTATTGGGTGTGTCTTGATGCAAGAAGGAAGAGTCATTGCTTATGCTTCTAGGCAGTTGAAGAAGCACGAAGAGAACTATCCAACTCATGATCTTGAACTAGAGGCAGTTGTCCACTCTTTGAAGATTTGACGACATTATCTTCTGGGCAATCTTTGTCATATCTATACCGATCATAAGAGTTTGAAGTATATATTCACTCAGTCTGAGTTGAATATGAGGCAAAGAAGGTGGTTGGAGCTTATTAAAGATTATGATCTTGAAGTGCATTATCATCCAGGTAAGGCAAATGTTGTAGCTGATGCCTTAAGTTGTAAGGGTAGTTGCAACTGTCTAAGCCTAAAGACGGTAAATTCCACACTTTGTTATGAGTTAGAAAAGTTGGGCATATCTATGGTTCAGCATGGCAGCCTAGCCAATATCTCAGTGGGACTCAGTCTTCGAGATCAAATTGTTGAAGCTCAAAAAACTAATGTTGGCATCGCTCATCTTAAAGCAAAGGTTAAATTTGGGGTACCTACTTGTTTCAAGTTAGATGAAGCAGATGTGCTTTGGTTCAAAGGTCGTCTTGTGGTCCCCAATGCTTCCAGAGTTGCAACAAGTTATCCTTGACGAAGCTCATACTTCTCGATTGTCTATCCATCCTGGAAGCAATAAGATGTACCAGGATTTGAAGAGGAAATTCTGATGGACAAAGATGAAGATTGAGATAGCAGGCTATGTGGCCAAGTGTGATACTTGTTAGAAAGTGAAAGCAGTGCGTTTGAAACCTGGAGGTCAACTTCAACCTTTGCCAGTTCTAGTTTGGAAATGGGAAGACATCAGTATGGATTTCATAGTAGGTTTACCTAAAACCTCGAGTGGGTATGGTTCCATATGGGTCATTGTTGATCGACTTACCAAGTCCGCACATTTTCTACTAGTGAAAACCACTTTGTACGCTGCTGGTTATGCAAAATTATACTTATCAAGGATAGTAAGTCTACATGGCATTCCCAAGACCATAGTATCTGATCGTGAAACTCAGTTTGTCTCAGCTTTCTGGAGACATCTCCATGAGTCTCTGGGTACTAAACTCCTGTTTAGCACAACTTATCACCCACAAACTGATGATTAGACAGAACGGGTGAACCAGGTTCTTGAGGATCTTTTGAGATGTTGTGTGCTTAGCTTTGCTGAGAAGTGGGATGAATGCTTACCTTGGACAGAGTTCTCTTACAACAATAGTTACCAGCAGAGCATAAAGATGTCACCTTTTGAAGCTTTGTATGGTTGGGGTTGTAGAACTCCTCTTAATTGGTCAGAACCCAAGGAACATGAGTTCTTTGGGGTTGACATAGTTAAGGAAGCGGAAGAAAAAGTTAAACAAATCCGCATTAATCTTGAGATCGCCCAGTCTAGGCAAAAGAGTTATGCTGATAAAAGAAGAGGTCCTTTACAGTTTGAGCCTGGTAATCATGTTTATCTGAAGGTCTCACCTATGAAAGGAGTCTCACGGTTTGGAGTAAAAGGCAAGTTAGCACCTCGCTATGTCGGTCCATTCCCAGTTCTGGAATGCATATGCAATGTGGCTTATCGTTTAAAATTGTCTGACATTTTATCCGCCGTTCATGATGTGTTTCACGTATCCCAATTGAAGAAGTGTCTTCAAGTTAAGGATACGATCGTTGAAGTTGAAGGAGTGCAATTAGAGCCTGATGTGACGTACTCTGAGTATCCTGTGAAAGTTCTTGATCAGAAAGATCGAGTTACTCGTCGCAAGACCATCAAGTTCTACAAGGTTGAATGGAACCAACACTTTGAAGAAGAAGCTACTTGGGAATATGAAGATTATCTTTTAGAGACTTTCCCAGAGTTTTATGCTTCTATAGCTTGAGCTGTTTTGTAAGACCTGGTCATAGTTGTAACAAGGATGATGTGAAAAAGAAAAGTTCTATACGTTTCCTTTTCCATTACTTTGTTTTACCCCTGGTGTTAATCACTTAATTAAAAATTGATCATGTCATCATATGCATTAAGCATCTTTCATTTGTTTGAAAACCTGGATATGCATTGAACTAAAATGAGTTTACTTGCTTATGTTTGATCCATGGTGTGATTGCAGGGTCATCTTTCAAATTCCAAAATTTAAATTTGAATCCAAACCCTAATTCCCAGATGGGGTGGATTAAACCCTAAACATGATTTTCAAAATCTATAAAGAATTTGCATATGGCTGTTTAAGCAATGTGATAGATCTCTGTTTAAATTGCATTTGTTGTGTTTACAGTTTTTCAAGTGTTGTTCAAGTTTTTAAAGTAATTGAAAAGGGGGTAAATCCTTTATAAAAGGAGTTTCAAATTTCAAAAATGCATTTTCATTTCTAGGCTGAATTTGAAAAAGTGCATATTGACAAAGTTGTAGACCATGCAATTTTGACCAACTTTTGTTTTCAAAGTTTTTCATGAAAACCCCTAGAAGGTTTAGCTTTCTGCAAAAACAGTCGCAGGGCAGTTTGGGCATTTCACCGAACACCTGCATGTCGAACGGTTCCATGGCGCCGACACCTGTCCAGACAGCTGCCGACGCCACCGTTCGCCGTCTGCCCACGACGCGTGTTCCATCTCGTGCGTGGAATCACCACAAACCCGTTGCTGTCTTCAAAACGGGGCGCCGTCCATCCCTGTCCTCTCTTTCCACGCTCGACGCCACGCGTTCTGCTCTGCTCTGCTCCTCCGCGCGAACACTTTGCGTCGCCGAGCTCGCACGAGCTTTCCAGTCACTACCAAGCTTCCAATCCACCGCAATAGCTTTCGCCTTGAGCTAGTACACCTTTCGCACTAGTTGGTTGAAGCTGCGAACGCGTGAATCGCCCGACGCAAAGTCTTCTTCCTCGGCTCCGGCATGAGCGCCGCCGCTCTGGTTCGCAGTCTCACCGGCTACACATGAGCCACATTGTTCTTCTGGTTCTTGTTTCATCTTCCTTGTTCTTCACTGATTCCGTTGCTGTCCTCCGTTTTGCAAATGGTGGACCGTAGCTCCGGGAACGTCGACGTTGCCGCTCGGTTCATCTTCTCTGTCGGCTCGGTCATCGTCGCCAGCTCCCTCTGCTTCATCTCCGGTCGCGATAGTAAGTGTTCCGTAACTAGGGTGAGCACCTCGAACTATCCGCGTGCTTGGTTTTTCTTGAATCGAGCCATAGTGCTCTGTCCCACGAGCGCCGCCGCGGTTCATGGCTATCGCGACGGTGCGCTCATCGGTCGTTCGCGTTAGTTGATCTTTTTCGAGTCGGAGTCTTGCGCTAGCTTCGCCTAGTCGTCCTGAGTTTGTTCGCGTTGTTGGTTGATCGAGCGCGTGCATGTTTTGGCCGGCGCGCGCCGCTCAGATCTTCGCCATCCGCCATGGCCGTCGACGATGGCGTTTTGCTAAGGTTTTGCTTCGTTCTTGTTGCGGTCCGCGTTGTTTGGGGGCCGCTAAGCATGCTGGGGTTGTTGATTGAGCCGTTTACGGCTTGTGCGCGTCGGCGTTCGAGCGACCGAGCTCGGGCCGCCGCGGATGTCGCCAGCGAGGGAGTTCTAAGGGATGGAAAGGACTCTACCGTACCTCGATGGGTTAGGGATGACGAGTAGAGTCCAGCGCATGAGTTGTTTGAGCCGCTAAGTAGCCGCCGGCGACACGCCGCAGTGTTTTGTGGTCACTGGCGCCGCTGCCCTGTTTTTGTGCCACTGACATGCGGGACCCAGGTGTCAGTGAGTTTCATGAAGGGTTTTCTTTATTTTCTGTTTTGCACAGTAATGTTTTTTGTTATTTTTGTATATTTATTTCTGTGCATAAACAAATTCTGTAAAAAAATTTGTATACTCTCTGTGATGTGTAGTATTTAATAAAAATATAATATGTTCTTGTTCAGTACATTTTTAATCCTGTAAAAATGCTCAAAGTAATTGAAAAATGGTTTTTCCATGATTTTTCATGCTCTGTGTTTTGTTCCAAAAATTCTGGGAATTTTTGTGTAACCTTTATACACTGATATCTTGCTGTACAAAAAGTTTGGAAATTTTTTTATGAACTGTTATACATGGCTATTTATATAATTAGTTATAAAATGATTAGTAACCCTAATAACTTTAGGTTTGGAGTGATTTTGGGTTGTTTGATGCTAATGGTCATTTGTCCAGTGACAACCACATGTTGGACATGTTTGATGAAGTGTTGCTTACTCAGTTCTTTTGGACATAATTATTAAACTTGATAACTAGATTACTTATGGTTTAATTATTTTTATGTATGTTTTAGTTTAACTTTTCTTTCATGAAGGAAAGTTGTACTCAAGGTTGTAATTTGGTTTGTTCATCTTTTAAGTATTGTTTATGTGTTGCAAAGCATCATGTCTATCATTTCAAGCATCATCTAAGTATAGCATATTATCGTTGGTAGAGAAAAACATGGCTTGTTCGACAATAATGTAATAGTTGGTAGTGTAGAGGAGTAGGAGCCATGAGAAGCTCAGTCAAACATGCTCTTGTCTTTATCCTTCACAAATATCCTTGCATCATTCATTGAATCCAATCACCAGACACCAAGATACTAACAATCGCCCTACAAAACAAAGTTAACCACACATTCTTGTATATAGATGTAATATATCAACCACCAAAACCTGAATTATATGGGGCCTCAATGCGTTGAGGACGTGCATGAGACATATATACTATGCACATGTGTGGGATATTTAGTTGAGGGTCTTACCAGAATTCACCATTGATAAGAAACACAAATATTGATGATTTTTTTATAAGTCACCAGGGGGGAAAGAATTCCCCACCTGAATATATTGCATTGGAGAGGTAATATAAATTACCACTCAATAAGATACAACAGAGTATGCACACTTACATCACAACACCACCAATAACACACACATAGACACAAAGAGGACAACCATACAACACGGAGAGAGAACAAAGGACTCCCAGAAAAGAAATAAGTTCTTCACCAACAAACACTGCCACCAAGCGACTGAACTTCGGCGACCTCCACCCCAACAGCAACTGTTAACCTTCGAGTCAATATGACAGATGACAACTGTGATTACAATATCTATAGAGCACATCCAGGACCCAATTGACGCCCGCTAACGTCCATTATGGGGAGGAAACCACAATGGAGGGAGGGCCGACAAAAGGGGCGCGAGGAGATCCAAGAAAGGGGATCATGGTCTCGTTACCAGCATTTAATGAGATACGGAAATCAAGGATCATGGAGAAAGGCAAAGCTAAGATACTGGTTGTGACGGAACCGCCCAAATTATAAGAGATCAAGTGCTAAAGTAGCTGACTTAGCTACCATTTAAAACACTTGAGCCCATATAATCCCGGTAGTCCGGAAATCTCGAAGGATTTCTAACATCAACTCAGGATCGCGTACATTCAGGGATACACATTTGAACGAGCCACGAATCAACCGAAAATACTCAAAGTACGAAATAAGGTTATTACAACACTTTGTTCCAAATAAAAGTAGTACTTACGCCACAACACTTGTGGCCAAATAAAACATTGTTTGAAACTGAACTGGAAGTTTTAAAAGACAGGGGTGCCCATGAGGTCATGTCCGACAATAGCAAAAGATGAGCTTGTAGAAGACCTTGCCCAAGGCCTACTCCTCTTCTCCTTCAACAGGATAGAGACAGTGCTTACAATAACCGAAGTATACTTGGCCATCTGCAACAAACGGGATAAACCCTGAGTACGGGAATATACTCAGCTAGACTTACCCGTCTAACTGAAAAAAAAGACTCCAAGGATATGCATGGCTGTATCTGGAGTTGGGTAAGCTTTACTTTGCGGAAATGCTTAAATTAAAGAAGTTACTTTAATGATGCGGTGAGCAGTCATCTTTTATCCTACTAATTATCTCTAGGTTATTGCATCTATACTAGAGCACTCACTTGATCTACTCAAACAATATAGTAACATATATCCAGTTCCTTCATCAATATTTTAGTAGAACCATTAAGGTGTCACATGGAGTTGTACCGTGGTGAAGCTCAGCATAATCCCCATATCCAGTGGGGGGTGGCAATTCGAATCGATATACACCAGCTGGTAAGATTACCTTTAACACACGCCCATACTTTCCCCGTCGGGTCAGCATTAGGTTACCGCTCAACAAAGTCCAGGTGGTAAACGACGCGGGCTCGCATTGGTCCACCCAATTGTAGAAAATAGATGGCCACCATGGGGCAGATCATATCTACAGTCTAGAGGGTGCTCACAGCAGATTGAGCTCCGGCTCGGACAGTGTTTACTCGGCTTCGGGGTCGACACTCCCGACGGCCCTATGTGACAGGGCGCATTCAAAGATGTAAGAGGGCCACCATCGTGTACAAACCTACACGATCCAAAGGACGGACTGCCCCCAAGTCTTGACCACTTGGTGCACTTGCCTTCCAGTTGACCGTATTTCATTACTACCAAAGGTTCTTTCCACGATAGCAAAAATAGCCAACCGTGATAGTATTACCCACAAGGGATAATACGAAACATAAAAAGAAAGGTAACCATTATTTCTAAGCATGCTAAGCGGTTGCTTTTACTTCTTATTAACAGGGTAACAAGGTAGGTAAAACAATAATCAAGGAAGGTAATGCATCAATTTGGGATTCAACAACTCCTATCACCTAATGCATCACAGTATAAAATACTCAAGTAGATTAAATTGTAAAAACTGGGAGGCTTAAGAATGCTCCGGGGCTTGCTTTGAGAGAAGGTGGAGGGCTGGTGGTCAGGGCACTCAGGAAGGTTAGTGTCGAGCTCTTGGTATTCCTCGTACAGCTCCTGTACTTCCTGGACTGCGGTCTCTGTGGGCTCCTGATGTTCCTCCACGGATCCTAAATGATTGCAATGCATAAATAAATAATTGAATGGTGCAGGGATGATGCTTGAATAAGATTTAACACACTAACAGAGATTCTAAGCATACAACCAAAGAACTACCACAAAGCTACTTAGAACTAGAGCTACTTAACAAACAGGGTAAACAAGCTATAACTTAAACTTAACCGAAGCTATACTTAGAAACATATATATATATATATATATATATATATATATATATATATATATATATATTATAACTACAGACAGATCATAACATACAGAGTCTAACCAAACTAATTCACCAAACGCTAGGTATAAACAAACAAGCATGGTATAGATTACTGAAAACAGAATAGGAAATCATTTCGGGAACGGGCTCGAGGCACGCAGAGGCACTCGAGGCAACTAACGGGCATGACCCTCGATTACTCGAGGTCCATCTACCGTCGAGCGGAACAGAGAACGGTGCTGATCAACGTGTTCTTGCCGATGGTGAAGTCTTCGGCGGGTGTGTTTGGGTGTGCTAGGCTCGGGATGGCTACGCGTATCCACTGGTGGTGTTGGTTGAACTGGCGGGACCATGGAAAGGGGTCGACGGTGTGCGGTGGCGGTGCAGCTCGGCTGTGGTGCGTGAGCATCGTGGTGATGTGGTGAGTGCGGCTCGAGGGCTAGCTGAGCCAGAGAGGCTCTGTGGAAACCTGTCCACGTGCAAGCTCCGCGGTGGCGGCAATGGCGCACGGCCAACGGTGCTGTGACGACATGGGTCGAACTGAAGCTAGAGGAAAGGCGTTCTCACCTCGGCTATCTCTGGTGAAGCTTCCACGAAGATGGAGGCGTCGGAGACGAGACGGCGAACGATGAACGCTGGTTGATCGGTGCGGTGGCGACTCGGAGTTCGAAGAACGGCGGGGACGTTCCGGCGACTGGAGTGTTTGGTTGGGGAAGAAGAGGCGAGAAGCGCGTGTGCGGGGCAAAGGCGAAGGCTAGTGCGAGAAGGATTGAGCAGAGAAGCTCTGGTGGTGGCGGATTGGAGAAGAAGGTGCTAGCTGTGCACGGAGCTCTCGGCGCAAAGAAGGTAGAGAATGCGAGCGATTGCGCGAGTGCGGAGGAGTGCGGATGAGTGCGGGAGGTGGAGGAGGTATAGGCGCTCCTCTTGCATGGTCATCGCCGACCGGCGCTGCTAGAGGGGACGTGATGCGATGGTGCGGTGGTGGCAGCGGCGCTGGCGTGTTTGCGGCGGGCGGCACAGAGCGGGACTTGGTCGTCGCGCCGTTAACGCGGATTCGCGCTTGATTACGAAAGAGACAAGGCGGGGCGCTGATCGGACGCGGCACTGCGGCGACGTTACTGCGAAACGACGGCGCGGCGCGCGGCAGGGCGGCTGGCAGGTCTGCGACGGCGAAGCAGGACGTCAGCGGCGGAAAAGCGGTGCCGACTTGGTCCTAGCGCCGTTAACGCGGATTTGAGTGAGACAGAGCGAGCGGCGACAGCGATGTCGGCGCAGTGCCGAAGCGGCGGCGATGGCGTGTTCCACTTCCACGGTCAGGCATCGTCGGCCACGCTGCGGATGACTCCGACGTACGGCTCAGCCGCGGTCGGGTGAGTGCGCGCGGGCGTGCACGGCACGTGCGTGCGAGCGAGGGTGCGGGAGAGGGGTCGATATCGAGGGTAGGGTCGATCGGCTGATCGAGCCTCCGACTCGGTCGAGCCTCCCGTGCGGGGTCGTTCGTCCAAGCCTCGGTTCGTAACTTCGAGGGGTCGAAGTCGAGGGGTAGAAGTCGAGGGGTAGAAGTCGAGGGGGGGCGTCGATCGACTGGCCGATCGAGCCTCTGGCTCGGTCGAGCCTCTGTCCCGGGGTCGTTCGATCGAACCCTCGGTCCGTCACCTTTCTATCGAGCGGGGGTCGAGGTCGAGGGGTGGTGCTCGGCCTGTCTCGATTCTGATTTCCTTCTCCATTTTCTTTTATTTAATAAAACTAAGCAGGGTAACTAAATATAAACAAACCACACATTTACTCTAAGCAAGGCAAGGTTTAACTAAACAGATTAAGCACAAAAACACATATTCAATTCTAGTTTCAAAACATAAAAACACACACATGAAATGATAGCATGTGCAAACATGAATGCAATGAAATGATGTGCTTAGTGGCTAATGATGATCCTAATGCAAGCTTGACATAGGGTGTCACAACCCTTCCCCCCTTAACGAAATCTCGTCCCGAGATTTGAGTTTTAGTACCATTTATTATAAAAGACGGGGTAGTTTGCGATTAGGTAGGCCTCGGTCTCCCAGGTTGCATCATGGGGACCATGATGACTCCAAAGAACTTTGAAAGTCTTCACTTCTCGATCCCTGGTGACTCTTGTCTTTGTATCCAAGATCCTTTCTGGTTCTTCAAAGTATTCCAAGTCTGAGCTGATTACGATGTCTGAACTTGGAACAGATTCCTCTTCTGGAACTCGAAGACATTTCTTGAACTGTGATACATGGAACACTAGAAAGATAGAACTCATCTCTGGGGGTAACTGTACTTGGTAAGCCACTTTACCTTTCCTTGCGATGATCTGATAAGGTCCAACATATCGGGGCGCTAACTTCTTCTTAACTCCGAAGCGACGAACGCCTCTCATTGGTGATACCTTAAGATACACATAATCACCAACTTGAAACTCCAAAGGTCTCCTTCTTTGATCTGCATAACCTTTCTGTCGAGATTGAGCTGCCTTGATATGTTGTTGAACAGTGCGGACTATTTCTTCGGCTTCTTTCACATAGTCCGTACCATAGAATCCCTTATCTCCTGATTCAATCCAATTGACAGGGGTTCTACACTTGTGTCCATACAAAGCATCGAACGGTGTCATCTTAATGCTTTCTTGGTAACTGTTGTTATAAGAAAACTCCGCCAAAGGTAACCATTTCTCCCATGATCCTTCTGCTGATACAACACATGCTCTCAACATGTCTTCCAACACTTGATTTACTCGTTCCGTTTGTCCATCTGTCTGAGGGTGATAAGCGGAACTTCGAATCAACTTTGTTCCCAACTCTTTATGTAACTGCTCCCAAAAACGAGCGATAAACTGTGATCCTCTGTCGGATATGATGGTCTTAGGAATACCATGCAACCTTAAGATATTCTGAACATAAAGCTCTGCATACTGATGAGGTCGATGTGTAACTTTGACCGGTATGAAGTGAGCGACTTTTGTTAACCGATCAACGATAACCCATATCGAGTCATTTCCTTTCTAAGTAGCAGGTAACCCTGTGATGAAATCCATACTGATATCTTCCCACTTCCACTCAGGTATAGAAAGAGGTTGTAACAACCCGACAGGTTTCATGTGTACTGCCTTGATGCGACAACACGTATCACACTTTGCGACATATTCTGCGATATCCAACTTCATCTTAGACCACCAAAACCTTGTCCTCAGGTCTTGATACATCTTACTACTACCAGGGTGGATCGACAACTTTGAGTTATGTGCCTCATTGAGAATCCTTTCTCGCAAGACTTGATCCTTAGGTACTACCAAACGCTGATTGAACCATAGGACTCCTTTCTGATCCACTTTGAAATTCAGAGATTCAATGGTTTCCAACCTTTGTTTGATTTGTACGAGCTCTTTATCCGATTTCTGTCCTTCAATAATATCGCTATCCAAGGTGCACTGGATAACAATATTATTTATGACCGAAGGGTGAATTAGATCAAAACCATCTTCTAACAAAGGTTGCAACAAGTTGCAATGAGACTTGCGGCTCAAAGCATCTGCTACAACATTTGCTCTTCCAGGATGATAATGTACTTCCAAGTTATAATCCTTGATTATCTCCAACCATCTTCTCTGCCTCATATTCAATTCAGACTGGGTAAACAAGTACTTCAAACTTTTATGATCCGTGAAGATGTGACACAGTTACCCATCAAGTAATGCCTCCATATCTTCAAAGCATGCACGACTGCTGCCAACTCCAAGTCATGGGTCGGATAATTCTCTTCATGAGGTCGGAGTTGTCGTGAGGCATATGCAATGACTCTTCCATTCTGCATTAGCACACATCCTAATCCAATGGTTGATGCATTGCAAAACACATCAAAAGGTTCCTCCAAATTTGGTTGTGCCAAGACTGGTGCAGTTGTTAACAGTGTCCGCAAGGTACGGAACGCTGTTTCACAATCTGCGCTCCATTCAAACTTTTTGTTTTTCTGTGTTAACCTCGTCATAGGTTTAGCTATCTTAGAAAAGTCCGGGATAAAACGACGGTAGTATCCGGCCAATCCTAAAAAGCTGCGAACCTCATGCACGTTAACGGGTGCTTTCCAATTCATAACTTCTTGCACCTTTGAAGGGTCCACTGCGATACCCTCAGCTGACAAAATGTGACCCAGAAAAGGTACTTTGGTCAACCAGAACTCACACTTGCTAAACTTGGCATAAAGCTTATGCTCTCTTAACCGTTTCAGCACTACTCGCAGGTGGTCTGCATGATCCTTCTCATTCTCCGAATAAACCAGGATGTCATCGATGAAAACTACCACAAACTTATCCAACTCTTGCATGAACACGGAGTTCATCAAGTACATGAAATGCGCAGGCGCATTCGTCAATCCAAAAGACATCACTATATATTCAAAGAGACTGTATCTTGTGGAGAAAGCGGTCTTAGGTACATCTTCTTTTCTGATCTTAATCTGATGATAACCAGACCGTAGATCTATCTTGGAGAACACTTTAGCTTTCGACAATTGATCAAACAACAAATCAATCTGCGGCAACGGATATTTGTTTTTGATGGTAACTGCATTGAGAGGGCGATAATCCACGCACATTCTTAAGGTTTTATCCTTCTTTTTCACAAAGATGGCGGGACATCCCCAAGGTGAACAACTCGGTCGGATCAAACCTTTTTCCAGCAACTCCTGGAGTTGTTTCTTGAGTTCGGCTAACTCGTTGGGTGGCATCCTATATGGTCTCCTGGATATAGGTGTTGTTCCTGGAGCTAGCTCTATAGCAAACTCGACATCTCGATCTGGAGGTAACCCTGGAAGATCATCAGGAAACACATCCGGAAACTCACACACTATAGGAATCTTATCCAACAACTTTGCAGTGATAGTAAACATGACTCCAAGCTGATTTGGATTCTTAGGTAAGAAGATTCCAAAGGTAACTTCATTCTGTGGGTTGGTGATAGATACTGTTCGTTGGGCGATATCTAGATGTACTTTCCAAGCTTTCATCCATTCCATACCAAGGATTACATCTAGACCTAGCCCAGGTATTACGATGAGGTTGACATGTATCGATGCCGTCCCCATGATAATTTCTATATCCTTTACCATCTTACAAGTATATAGGACAGCTCCTGCTGCACTAATCTGATACTCCTTTTCCAAATCTACCACCTTCTGTTGACTCCGCAACACGAAGTTCCCACTAACGAATGAATGCAATGCTCCAGAATCAAACAAGATAACTGCAGGACATTGATTAACAAGAAACGTACCAGCTGTGACGGGCTCACCTTCTGGTACTTCCTCCAAGGTGGTATGATGAACATTCCCTGTGCGAGGCTGCTGGGGATAGCTGAACTGCCTTCTAGGCTTCGTACAGAAGCGAGATAGGTGACCTGTTTGTCCGCAGTTGAAGCACGGTCCTACCACAGATGGCGTCTTCTGACTTGAAGGAATACGAGGTTGCTACGCTAGCCGGAAAACAAAACTTTTCGACCTCATAAACTAGGATCTACTGTTAGTTACAGGTTACGGGATTACCACTAGACGCGCAGGTGCAGCGGAAGACGACTTGATGTAGTCGTGCGCATCGCAGCAGGCAGTGCAGTTGCGTGGTCGTCCGTCTCAACGTCCCCTTCGCGCGGTTCGTCCTTGTGCTTCAGATGCAGCACCTCCGAGGAATCCCACACGTGCTGGGAGGAAGCGTTGCGCCTCCGGACTGCTAGGTCCGCGAGGAGCAAAAGGCGCGAGCGTGGGGAGGCGACGACGGCTGCCAAAAGGCGTGGGATTAATTCGCCCCGCGCCCACCCCTTGCTTATATAGGCGTCCTAACGAGCTCTCACGGTGGAGGCCCATTAGAAACCCTAAACCTAGTCTAATTTGGGTCCAACCCGAATTAGGCTTCCAACCCCTTAAGCGTGCGACCCTATGGGCTCACGCATACATAGACATGGCCCAAGTACTCTTACTCGACCAATAGTTGATAGCGGCCTCTAGCAAGGCGTGTCAACTCCTATGCATACGCTATGATCATATCAGACGAACCACTATGACCATGTACAAGTTATTCCCTTTGCCACTCGATATATGTATCAACTCGTGGATTAACACTTAACCCAAGCATGGCCATGCATTTGTTGATCCAATCACATGAGTGATCCAGTGATATCTCTCTCATGAAGAGAGGGGCAAATTCCATCTTGATTGTCTATGTCTCACAGCATGTTTCCCGACCACCCAAGGGCCACCTTTATAACTACCCAATTACGGAGTAGCGTTTGATAGTCTCTAAGTAGATCGTTTCACATCTTGAGTACATACCACAATCTCAGGTCTAAGGACATAACGTACATGACATGAATAGAGACTTTCTCTTGTTGGGTCAGTCCAGCCTACATGTCTCACATGTGCCCACATTATTAGTTTGACATCTCCATGTCTATGACTTGTGAAACATAGCCATCAACTAATACATGTGCTGGTCTAATATTCAAGTGTGCTCTTACAAGAATGCCGACCAGGGACAACTTTTAGAATAACCATTCAGGTAATTGAGTTCCACAAACAATTCACATAATTGTCGATCAATACTAGTTGTCTATAATGGATATTCTCAGAACACTTTATTAATCATGGATACAACCGGAATATAATCATCTACATGATTAGCTCTAGGGCATATTCCAACATGACTTCCAACTGCAGGTGCTGCGGCTTTACCCTTAGCCTGCTGCAGGGGTGCAGTGAAGGGTCTCTGGTATGCGGGACGAGCACGAGCATTGGTCATCTTCCCTTGAGGTGGTTGGAAACGTGCACCAACTTGTGGTGGACGAAACACTGGCCTTGAAGCACTGGGACCCCGATTCTGGTGGGATCCTCCCTCTAGGATGCGACGACGCGTCTCTGCAAGCAACCTGTTGTCATTGGTCTCTTGATTCAAGCAGTCGCTGATGAAGTCACTGAAGGTGATACGGTGACTGTTCCCCATCTTGGACAGAAGAGCGACATTCACGCCTCTCTTGAAGCTAGCGATCTTCTTGGCTTCAGTGTTGACAAAGTCACTGGCATAGCGAGCCAACCTGTTGAAACTGTTGAGGTACTCTGTCACTGTTCTGGTACCCTGGGATAACCGCATGAACTCCGTAAGCTTCATCTCCATCACACTGTCTGGGATGTAATGACAGCGCATAGCTGTGGAGAACAACTCCCATGTAACTGCAGTACCGGCAGGCAGATTATCACGGTACTGGGACCACCAGATACTTGTTGGTCCTTCCAGCCTGTGCACGGCATACTCCGCCTTCAGCTCGTCCGTTAGACGCAGAAGCCTAAACTTATGTGTCATGGAGTGCAGTCACTCATCTGCTTCCAGCGGTTCAGTAGCTTCCTTGAAGATAAGAGGGCGAGTGTCCATGAAATTCTTATAAGAACTATACTGATTAGGTGCGGCCCCCTGCTGTTGTCTGTGCTGCTGAGCTGTGTTGGCAGCGATGTTGAGCAACGTTTCATTCATCTGCCTCTGCATCTCTTCGACACTTCTTTGGCTACCCAAGAACTGGCCAAAGAACGCTTCCGGTGTCATTACAGGTGGTGGTGGTGGTGGCAAGTCCTCTCTCTGGGATGCCTCTCCATCACCCCGGTTGGTGCGACGAGTGTTAGCCGTCATCTGTATAGCCCATTAACAAGCAACAATTTGGTGATGTTATATTGACCAATGAATAAATACTGTGATGTACAAAATGTAACATTAAGCACACGACCAGATATAGTTATTCATCTTTCCACATAACATCACAGAATTAATTGCTCATCATAAACATACAAATAACATTCCAAATTCGTCGCCAGAACAACGCCTGGACTTAAATTCCATATTCGGTTTACACATCCGAAGATCCAAATTAAACAGAGTCTTAAACAACACCAAGATACAAAAGCTCCTTGTGCGGAAGATCAACTCCTAATCTAGCGCTCAGTAACCATCGGAGTAGTCGTGCTCTCCGATGTTGTCGTCGAGGTTGTCGTCGTAGAAGGGCTCGTCGGCGAAGACCTCGTTCGGTGAGTCAGGACCAAGGATCACTCCATCCTGTGGCTCTGGCTCCTCAGGTACAGGTGCTTCAGCGGCTTCAGCTGCTGCTGCTGCCTGCTGCTGATGGAGGGCATGGAAAGCCTCGTGCAGGTTGTTGATGTACTCCTGCTGTCCATTGAGGTTTCCCTCTAACTCTGCAACTCTAGCCTGCAGGTCTTCTGACTCGGTCCAAACTTCATTCCTGGAGTTGGTGGCATCGAGAAGCAACTGCTAACTGACCACACGAGTGGTGATCTCCTCCTCCAACTTAGCCTGAGCCTGATTGCGTTCCAGAGTTATCTGAGCTAACTCTGCCTGAAGGTTCTCGACGGCTGTCTCGAACTCTTGCTGCAACTGGCGCTTGCTTTCCATCGTGGCGTTGTGGATCTCTGCAATATCTGTCAGACTGCGCTCCAGACTCTCACAAGTGCCTAGAAGAGCTCCAGTGGCACCCATGGCTGGGGTCTCACAGAAGAAAAGCTCCTCTTCGCCTCCTGTCAAAGTTGTCTCCTCAGTCTGCATCCAATCCACAGGAAAAGCTGATCCACGTGGGAACACCCCTAGCCATGCGTCTGCAAGATCTGCTGGGAAACGAGCGATGATGTCCTTTAGCACCAAGTATGCTGCCCTGTTGGCTCCATCTTTAGCACAAGCTCCCTTGGTAACGATCGTCCATCCTGACCAATCGGGCCTTCCTTCCAAAGCTTTTACTCTGATCTCAACCTGGACCAAAGAATCTTGACCATACTGCTGCTTTTGCCAAGAGTACTTAGGTTCACTGCCCTCGGAATACCCAATGGCGTGCAAAACTCGCCAAAGGATAGTTGGCAGCCCAAAGTACGTCAAAAACTTTCCCTTGGTCATCTTCCTTGCCAAAGGGTGACGAGGGACTCCTGCTCCTCTGGTTGCTTTCTTGGCGGTCAGACGGGTACGAGGCATCTGAAGAAAAAGGGGTTTCGACTCTCGTGAGACAGATATTAAGTTGGTCATTTTTATCAAAAGGGGATGATTACAATTTAAGGGGAGGGATGACATGATACAAGAATATAAACATGATGCATGATCGTGACTACGTTCTCACTCAACTAGAATGACTCGTAAGTCCTAACGTTCTAGTCGGTGGCAAGACGATCTCTCATTACGCAGTTATTCGTTCTACACGGTTGCGTAGTTAGTGTACCTGCAGAAAATTCATTTCAGCCCAAAAGAACAAAACCCAATGCAGAAAATCATCGAGCACTTCCTGATATGTACCAAGTACGTACCAGTTAGATACCAAAAACTTATGCACCAAGCTCGGAAAACCCACCCAGCATTTCATACTTCTCAGATATGTCTGCGTGAAAGCTCGCATATCCTTAAGTAGCATAGTATCACTTCCCTTGACCAACGGTTGGAAGGTCTGCTCTCACATCTCCCAAATAGTTTTCAATGCAAGTTTTCGAACCTAGTATCATCCTTCCCAAGAATGATATCCCGGCAAATTACAAAGATCCAGCATGAGCAAAACCCTGAACCAAGTTAGTATAACTAAGCCACCTGATTTCCTAGTATAGGGCTAAGGACTAGACTCTAGCACCCAAGTTTCAAAATAGTTTATATAAAAATAGTTTTGAAAATACTCGTTTTGTTGAAAAGTTGCTCAAACGAATGAGGATACCTGAACAACGCTCTAATACCAGCTATTACGGAACCGCCCAAATTATAAGAGATCAAGTGCTAAAGTAGCTGACTTAGCTACCATTTAAAACACTTGAGCCCATATAATCCCGGTAGTCCAGAAATCTCGAAGGATTTCTAACATCAACTCAGGATCGCGTACATTCAGGGATACACATTTGAACGAGCCACGAATCAACCGAAAATACTCAAAGTATGAAATAAGGTTATTACATCACTTTGTTCCAAATAAAAGTAGTACTTACGCCACAACACCTATGGCCAAATAAAACATTGTTTGAAACTGAACTGGAAGTTTTAAAAGACAGGGGTGCCCATGAGGTCATGTCCGACAATAGCAAAAGATGAGCTTGCCCAAGGCCTACTCTTCTTCTCCTTCAACAGGATAGAGACAGTGCTTACAATAACCGAAGTATACTTGGCCATCTGCAACAAACGGGATAAACCCTGAGTACGGGAATGTACTCAGCTAGACTTACCCGTCTAACTGAAAAAAAAGACTCCAAGGATATGCATGGCTGTATCTGGAGTTGGGTAAGCTTTACTTTGCGGAAATGCTTAAATTAAAGAAGTTACTTTAATGATGCGGTGAGCAGTCATCTTTTATCCTACTAATTATCTCTAGGTTATTGCATCTATACTAGAGCACTCACTTGATCTACTCAAACAATATAGTAACATATATCCAGTTCCTTCATCAATATTTTAGTAGAACCATTAAGGTGTCACATGGAGTTGTACCGTGGTGAAGCTCAGCATAATCCCCCATATCCAGTGGGGGGCGGCAATTCGAATCGATATACACCAGTTGGTAAGATTACCTTTAACACACGCCCATACTTTCCCCGTCAGGTCAGCATTAGGTTACCGCTCAACAAAGTCCAGGTGGTAAACGACGCGGGCTCGCATTGGTCCACCCAATTGTAGAAAATAGATGGCCACCACGGGGCAGATCATATCTACAGTCTAGAGGGTGCTCACAGCAGATTGAGCTCCGACCCGGACAGTGTTTACTCGGCTTCGGGGTCGACACTCCCGACGGCCCCTATGTGAAAGGGCGCATTCAAAGATGTAAGAGGGCCACCATCGTGTACAAACCTACACGATCCAAAGGACGGACTGCCCCCAAGTCTTGACGACTTGGTGCACTTGCCTTCCAGTTGACCGTATTTCATTACTACCAAAGGTTCTTTCCACGATAGCAAAAATAGCCAACCGTGATAGTATTACCCACAAGGGATAATACGAAACATAAAAAGAAAGGTAACCATTATTTCTAAGCATGCTAAGCGGTTGCTTTTACTTCTTATTAACAGGGTAACAAGGTAGGTAAAACAATAATCAAGGAAGGTAATGCATCAATTTGGGATTCAACAACTCCTATCACCTAATGCATCACAGTATAAAATACTCAAGTAGATTAAATTGTAAAAACTGGGAGGCTTAAGAATGCTTCGGGGCTTGCCTTGAGAGAAGGTGGAGGGCTGGTGGTCAGGGCACTTAGGAAGGTTAGTGTCGAGCTCTTGGTATTCCTCGTATAGCTCCTGTACTTCCTGGACTGCGGTCTCTGTGGGCTCCTGATGTTCCTCCACGGATCCTAAATGATTGCAATGCATAAATAAATAACTGAATGGTGCAGGGATGATGCTTGAATAAGATTTAACACACTAACAAAGATTCTAAGCATACAACCAAAGAACTACCACAAAGCTACTTAGAACTAGAGCTACTTAACAAACAGGGTAAACAAGCTATAACTTAAACTTAACCGAAGCTATACTTAGAAACATATATATATATATATATATATATATAACTACATACAGATCATAACATACAGAGTCTAACCAAACTAATTCACCAAACGCTAGGTATAAACAAACAAGCATGGTATAGATTACTGAAAACATAATAGGAAATCATTTCGGGAACGGGCTCGAGGCACGCAGAGGCACTCGAGGCAACTAACGGGCATGACCCTCGATTACTCGAGGTCCATCTACCGTCGAGCGGAACAGAGAACGGTGCTGATCAACGTGTTCTTGCCGATGGTGAAGTCTTCGGCGGTGTGTTTGGGTGTGCTAGGCTCGGGATGGCTACGCGCATCCACTGGTGGTGTTGGTTGAACTGGCGGGACCATGGAAAGGGGTCGACGGTGTGCGGTGGCGGTGCAGCTCGGCTGTGGTGCGTGAGCATCGTGGTGATGTGGTGAGTGCGGCTCGAGGGCTAGCTGAGCCAGAGAGGCTCTGTGGAAACCTGTCCACGTGCAAGCTCCGCGGTGGCGGCAATGGCGCACGGCCAACGGTGCTGTGACGACATGGGTCGAACTGAAGCTAGAGGAAAGGCGTTCTCACCTCGGCTATCTCTGGTGAAGCTTCCACGAAGATGGAGGCGTCGGAGACGAGACGACGAACAGTGAACGTTGGTTGATCGGTGCGGTGGCGACTCGGAGTTCGAAGAACGGCGGGGACGTTCCGGCGACTGGAGTGTTTGGTTGGGGACTGACATGGTAAGATGCCACTATTGCTTGTCTGGGATCACCGGTTTGGGTTTTCACCCAGAGATCAAACTCAACAGGTTGACAGATGGAATCTCAACAATGCCTCCAAGAAGGAACATGATGCATAGGGGCGCCATCATCGTCGGCACCGGCAACAAGCCGAGCAAGACTTTCATCTAGAATCCACCTAATCTGCCCACTTGGCGCTTCGCCCTCCACGTCAAGAGGCCAAATAGGCTCTCAGTGGCCGAAGACAACCACAGAAAGCAGCACAGTGTGGAGAACGCCTTCAGCACGCAGCCCCATCGCTGGCTTGCCCGCGGCCAAACCACGTGCATTGCGCCATTGTTGAACCCCTGCATTTGCACGTGAACGAGCATGTTGTCCCGCCGCCGGCTTGCCCGCGGCCAAACTGCACGCCCTGCACAGCTGCAGAGGCCCTTACCCGGTGGACATCACCATACATGTCGAGTGGCCGCCAGATCCGACGAAGGGGCGTCGAAATGAAGGCCAGAACGGAGAGCCATGGTGTTGGTCGGCTCCCCGCTCTCGGCAGGCCACAGCTCACGGATCCGGTCATCCCAGCCACAGCCTACGCTGGGGGCCTTCGGCGGCGGCGCGCTGTGTCGCCCCCCGAGCCGTCTGGGGAGACGACGCGGGGGTCGGGCTGAACGGGCCTCGTCGGTCTTCAGGCCGCCACCGGCCAGGCGGTCCTGGATCCGGGCTGGGGGATGCCAGATCTAGACCCCAGGGGCCCGGATCCGTCCATCCCGAAGGCCAAGAGCTCGCCGGCGGCCATCCTTGTCGCCATGAAGCGGAGCTCCAGAAAGAACGGGGGGAGGGGAGAGAGGGAAGGGTGATGCTGCGGGCGGTCACCTTTTAGAGTGTCGTGCGCTGGCCACCGCCACCACGTGCTGACGAGCGGCAGCGGCGGCCGGGCAGCAGCCCCGGCGGTGGCCTTCTGGCGGGCGGCGGCGAGTCGCCCCCCGAGTCGCCCTATACGGGACGACGCGGGGTCCGCTGACACCGGGGTCCCTCCAGAATTGATTTTGAAACCCCCTTGCTCGATGATTTTTTTCTTGAATCTTTTACAGCGAATTTCGCTACATGCTCACAATGGTTAGGTGGCTAGCAGCTTGTATTGATCTCGTCCCTTGACTTCTCATAGAATGGCTTTGGATGGTTTACCGAATATATATCTGTGTGCACTCTTGCCATTAAAAATAGCAATAAAGTTAGTGCTACATCTGAACTGGACACTAGTGAAGAATCCATGGTATTTCTCGGGTGCGGATCCAAGCCATGCTCAGATTTATATTATATTATATACTACTAGTAGGAGTATAGAAGAGGCCTAGTGGAATTGGCAACCATATTTTAACGTGGAATCATTGTACCATTGGGCTCTCTAGTTAAATATAAACTATGAAGTGTGCCTCCGATTTTTAAGTGGCGTGATAGTACAGTACAATTTTCTTAAGATAAAGGAACATACACGTATCCTTTAGCTATCTAGCTAGTTATACACGAAATTGTTGAATATTATGTCCCTGTCAATCCAATTATTATACAGATAGAGTAATCACCTCCCTGATGTCTTATTGACTGATTTACTGTCCAAGAAACAGACAAAGATGGTTCTAGATTTCAAGTATTTTATTGATGGATCGAAATTTGTTTCATCATTTCTGGAGGCTAAGTCAAGTCAACTAATTAGCATAGTGAACTACTCCATCTGTTACTAATTATCATAAGTTTGACTAGATTTATAAAGAATATGTGAACTATTTAGGTTTTTAAATAAATTATTATAAAAAAATAGATTCAATAAACTATCTAATGATATCAATTGTGTATCACAAATTTTAATATTTTTATGTTTAGTTAAAGTATTTTTTGGAACAAGAATGACAATTATTATGATATAAGAGAGTACATAGGAGTAAATGTAACTAGGTTTCAGTAATATATAGGAGTAGCTCAGTATGTCACTTTTCCAATTAAAAAAACTAAATTTCAATACTCGGATATTACTGGCCTTTAATATCCTAATTTTACAATGTTCGCATAGTATATATTTGATGTTTGTATAGTACTCGGGAGATGGAATTTTTTATTTATATAATATACATATGATGTTCAAGTAATGTATATTTGATGTTCATGTAAATACATGTGATTTTTATGATGTATTTTGTGATGTTCGTGTGGTATACATATAATGTTTTATCATGTCTCCTAAATTTAGGTACTGGCTACTCCTATACTACCCGAGCACTAAATAAACACTCTGATGTTCTACTATGTATTGTGTGATATTCACATGATATACAAGTGATGTTCTCTAAATTCAGGTATTGACTCCTCCTGCACTAAATAAACACTCTGATGTTCTACTATGTATTGTGTGATATTCACATGATATACAAGTGATGTTCTCTAAATTCAGGTATTGACTCCTCCTATAATACACAGGTATATACCTGTCGGGTACGAAGGTAAGGGGTACCCTAAACCCTTCGATAAATTAACGCTAAACATAGCAACCATTTTTAAGGCAAGGATCAGCCTACTGTTCGGTGAGACGCGGCCCATCAATCGAGGCCCCCCCCTACACCGACTGCGGAAACCAGCCACTGCCCCGGCTCTACCTCGACGACGGACGAGGGGTCGGACGAACGACCCCCGGCTCTACCTCGACGACGGACGAGGGGTCGGACGAACGACCCCCTGGCTCTACCTCGACGACGGACGAGGGGTCGGACGAACGACCCCCCGGCTCTACCTCGATGACGGACGAGGGGTCGGACGAACGACCCCCCGGCTCTACCTCGACGACGGACGAGGGGTCGGGCGAACGACCCCCCGACCTCTACCTCGACGACGGACGAGGGGTCGGGCGAACGACCCCCCGACCTCTACCTCGACTTCGACCTCCTCAACCTGTCGACGCCTCGACCTTCCAAGCGCCGTCGACGGACGAGGGCTTGATTAACCCAACCACTCCGGCATGGGTAAAAGTGAACCCACCTGACGACATGGGCGCCTGCGTCCACTGTCAAATCCACCAACTCCCCGTCCAGTCCCCGACTCCCGACGACTGTGCCGCCACTGCCGCCACTATGCAAGTACGGACTTCTACAGTACCCCTCGGAAAGTGAACAGTGCAACCCTCGACGACGGCTTCGGG
>CM039141.1:14292103-14559859 GCA_022036555.1 Microstegium vimineum
CCACGCTATTCATAACAAATAGATGTGCATATCCACCTCGGATTCTCATTTATTACTTAGATGATTTATTAAATGAGTAGATCTGATAATATCTTGCTTTTACCACCAGCAGCAAAATGGATATGCACATCTTTTTTTAATGTTTGATAAGACATCTTAAATACTCCCTCTCCGTCTAAAAAAAGTCGTCATGAGATACGTGCAAGTCAAACTTTCTCAAATTTAACTAAATTTATAAAAAATACGTATAATATTTATATCTTCAATAAGTTTATTATCAAAGCACAATCAATGACCTATGGTACTAATTATATATTATAAATATTTATATTATTTTATATATAATTGATCAAAGTTAAAAAAAAATTGACTTATCGAGAAATAAGAATAACTTCTGTTTTTGGACGGAGTGAGTAAGTCCATCTAGGCACCATTTTCATTCTCCCTGCACGCATATCTCTTAGTCGAGAAAGTCGTGCCTTTTATTTCATATATATTCAATTATAAATATAGAGATTTATATACAACTTTGTTAGATTATCTAAGAGATGCCAAATCATTTTCTATACTACTCCGTCCTATAAAGAAAGTCACTATAAGATGTGTGCAGATCAAACTTTCTCAACTTTGACTAGATTTATAGAAAAAACGTACAACATTATATCTCCAAATAAATTTATTATTAAAGTATATTCAATTACCTATCTAATTGTACTAATTATATATTATAAATAATTATAATATTTTGTATATAATTGGTTAAAGTTAAGAAAGTTTGAATTCTTGCATTGAGAAATGAGAATAACTTCTATTTATGGATGGGGGGAGTACTTTGCAAATGTCTTTTTAAATTTAGGGGTTGTTTGGGACTACTCCGCTCCATGTTTTTTAGCTAAGCGGTTTTACCTCCATGCACAGCTCCAGAAAAAGGGTGAAGTTGTGAGCAGGGGCGACGCCACGTTCACCGTACCTGGTGCACGGGCACCAGGGTAAATTTGTTTTTGCCCTTTAATAATCTTATTTTTACCATGTATTTCAATATAATTGCGCAAGTTACTAAAGCAGTGCACCATGGTTGATTTGTGAGTAGCTTCACCGCTGGTTGTGAGAGCACCTAAAACTCCAGTTTTTTTTTGGAGCTACTCGAGTTTGTAGAGCAGAGTTTGTAGAGCAGTCCTAAATATGCTTTTAATACTTCTCAATCCTACGTTATTCACTCTTTTTAGTTATGAATAGTCTATCTCACTGATCATCCAATCTCTTGATTTACAAGTCGATTGAAGTGCTCTAGCTTATATTTTTTTTATATCAAATCTATTTAATAAAGTAGCTAAATGAGTAAATTTAGCTGTTTTTTTACTAATCTTTTGTATGTTCGGTGCTAGGGAGAAGACCGGTTGTTATTAAGAATTGTAATTAAGAGCGGTTTAGTACTTTTCCCACGGTACAGATTTTCAACTCCCTGATCTAATCCCATGAACTGCTCCGTGCCCGTGTGCTTCACGATATCTGCATTGCCCCGCGACCTCCGAGCTCGCCTCGCCAGTCGCCACCTCGCGCCGCAGGAATCCACGCAGCCGGCCGAGTAACTCGGCAACTCGACTCTGATCGAAGACATGTGCTGTAGTATTTTTTATTTTTTTCATCCAGTGCAGTAATAACATGTCAACATGATAGATTCAGAAAAGAGATCAACCGACGACGATCAGGTAGTAAGTAACACACAGCCATTTCATTATTATCACTGACTCAAGATCTGCTAGCAGCTAAGATGACATGCACAAATTAAACACCACAAGAGGATGGCTCTCGATCGGACACACAACAGTAGCGAATGTGAAAGTTCGATCATGTCCGAGCAGCACTATATCTTCTCGCATGTCCGGCGTTAACTCGATCGATCGTCACTACCACTCTCCCTTCACCGGCCACCACTGCCTCCATGACCTGTGCATTCCTTAGTGCACACGCACTTCAGGCCACGTTTCCTGCAGTAGCCGTCGGTGTAGCCCATACTGATGCAATTTGGGAGACAAGTCGATTGTTGGCATACAACATCCCAGGGAGTCACCCATTCGCATACCTTGGCCTCGGCACCTGCTGCTGAATCAGATGAACCAACAACCAATCAGTTCCTGTTTAGTTCCAACCAAAATTCAAAATTCCAAATCCTAACTATTTTGGATTTTAAAATTCAAAATACAAAATATTTTGGTAGGGTGTTTAGTTCCAACCAAAATTTGTCTTTCAATGATGGAGATTATGAGGATGACACACAACCCAATGCAAAGAATCCCTTATTTTGGCCTCTTGAGTCCAAAATCTAAAATGGGGAATGAACCACTTATTGTCAAATATTTTGGGTGGTGTTTAGTTCCATTTTGCAAAATAAAGAGTCAAAACCTAAAATATTTTGGATTTCATGGGGAACTAAACACCCCCTTCAATGTTTTTTTTCTCATCAGCTACAACAGCGAGTAACTACGTACATAATGATTCATATTTCTTTTTTCAGGCTTTAGTAGGCACTAGGATGAAGTCGATCACTCACATAAGGTCAGGAGGAGGAAGACCAAGGCAGTCGTCGCTGTAATTTTACCCTTCATGGCAGAAAGAACTGGAACGAAGCAGAGGTTTGTTTTGTTCGGTGATGAAGAGTTGAAGAGAGGAAGGAATGGGCACAAATGCCTTTTCATATTGTCCGAGTCATCGGTTACCGCCGGCTATCCGGAAAAGGATATGCATAACTTAGTCTTGGTTACTCAGCAGGTAGTCATTAAAAGGAAAATTTACTAGTGTCCTCATTTACATGGAGCATCGACTGCCACCTTATTTTATCTTACTACTATAAATGAATTAAAACTTCCCAAATGGAACCTTCACGCGTTAGAGCAACTCCAACAGTTTGACATTTAGCCTTGACATATCTAATTTTGCTAAAAAACTAAAAACTAGTGGCCAACAGTTTGACATTTAGACTTGACATTTTTACCAAAGTTGCAAATAAGAGCCCGTACTTGGCAATTTGACGACCTTAAAAGGAGGGAGACAATTTTTTTTGTTTCTTTTTTTCACGACTGAACACTGGGCTGCGCCCTTTTTTTCTTTCTTTTTTTCCTTCCTTTTTTTTCACAGCGGAACACTGGGCGGCATTTTTTTTCTTCCTTTTTTTTTTCTGTTTTTGCCAAGTCATTATGGGAAACTGTTGGAGAATACATATTTTTTCTTTGCCATATCTATTTTAGAGTTGACAAATTTCATGTTTTATCAAACCAAAATTGTCAAACTGTTGGAGTTGCTCTTAGTCCTCACAACTTCACAAGACACATTAGAAAAAAAAATAAATTCTCACAAAATCAAAATATATAGTATTTAATTTGGCAGTAGTAGAATTTAGTTAATCGCCAGCCATTAACATTCACTAAATCTATTTGTATTTTCTAAAAAAAATAACCATCCGAAATGTAATTTGAATATGCCTCTATAAGTTACCCATGAAAAATAATCCAAAATAACCTCTAAATGTGATCTAAATTACTCATATATGCCATTATGAAAGTTAATACACCTTGGCACCCTACATCTTAGAAAATTTAATGTTTTGGAATTAAAAAAAATATCCTAGCTTATTTTATGCTTGAGCATATCATAAAAAATTTAACGAATAACATATCATAAAAATTTCATCACAATTGGAGCAAGCATATAAACACATAGTTCAACATAGATCTATAGCTATAGCAAAAACTTTAAATTAAAGCATATCATATTAAATATCAATTGTGTAGATCTATTTATGTGAAGTCTAACAAAACTAGATTTTCCTTTTCTATAATTTTTCTACGATTTTATATTTTTTTTCAAAGTTTAAGCCAATTTATTAAATTAAAAAAAGCATGTGGTGCCACATCAGTGGCCACATAAGCAGAAGAGTCTTATATGACCTGTTGTGGACCTAGAAGAGAAATAGAAAAAAGTTCATGGACCTCGATAAACAAAAAAATACCTGGACCTAGGTGAGAAGTGGAGAAAAGTTTAAGGATTCACAACACATTTCACTCTTGTAGTCTTGTAGATATTGATATAGATATGGTCGTAATCGGCAGTTCACACTTAACTTCAACATTATTTAGATATAGATATACACTACTGGAAACTTGAAATTCCCTGACCAAACTCAGGCAAAACTGGATTTACCCTGTCGTGCTATCCGTGACGGTATTTTTATTTTCCTTGACGGTAAGTGCGCCATAAGAAATTTCATAGCGATTGTTGACGCAAAAAATCGTCGGAATCTGCGAACACCTCGGGCTTATACCCAAAATCGATCTCCGAGGGTGTGCCAGTCGATTTGACCGGTTAATCGACAAGGATGATAAATAGAACAAGATCTGAACGAGAGAACGGCGATGCGCCCAGATGTCAAGGCTCAAACCTGATCAGGATAACTAGAGTAGAGCTGAACGAGACGACAGCGATGCGCCCGGACGTCAAGGCTCAGATTGCTCAAACGCGGAACTTGCAAGGGTTGACGGAGGTCGATGAGATGCAGCCCGTCGAAACTTGAAGAACTCGTAGATAGACTAATACTAATGCGATAAAAGGTAAATTGCTGGAAAGATAGATAAAAATAATAGATTCATTTGATATGTTTGAATATATGATTTACAGCACCCCTCGGTACATATTTATACCCCCGGCCAGGGGAGTTGTAAGCAGACACGACTCTAACTTTCCTAAACAAAACTCCTATTTTAAAGGAAATAAACGACTCGTGCAAGAGTCGGACTCAAAATAATCTATAATAATAATACTGGTGTAAAGCACCAACTTCCTTATCTGTCTCCCTTGCGATGAAACGTTCCATCGGTAGAACTCTTCCAATCTGCAACCTTCTTCTATTGCCATCGGCAGTTCTCTGCTGACGTCAGCCACGTCATCCTGCTTCCGTCGGCATCATCTACCATTCATCGACAATATTCCTGTCTCTATCGGCAACATCCCCTTGCCTTCATCAACAGTGTCTTCCTGCCTCCATCGGCAACAAGTCTCTGTCTTCATCAGCAACATGCTTGCCTTTATCGGCAATCTGACCGGTAATATCCCAATGCCGATAAGGAACGGCAACTAGCCTTCTGCCGATCGGCACAATCCTTAGATCATATTGACACGTGCCAAAAAATGGTGTCAACACATGCCCCACAATTTCGAAGTATAAGATATCTTATGCACCGAAATTTCTTCTATTGCATCTACTCCAAAATGCCTGCACCACTTCCTCGACTATTGCACGTAAGTATTGTAGAGCCACTCTCACAATCCTTCGACTTGTATCGAACATTTCCTTTTGTAGCCAACAAATTCATCGGCAACTGTTCCCAGTGCACAAACTCTTCACGCTCAGCCTGCCGATGCCCCCCAAGTGCAACAGCTGAAACGTCAGGGCTCATTAAGTGCTGCTCCCAAGCCAAAATGCTCAAGGCCATCAACTCTAGTTATGCTATCGGCAACATATTGTCATCTTTACGCTTTGGCCTCCACTGCTTAACTAGAAATTTCTCTCTGGAAGGATTTTCATCGTAACACAAATCTTCTTAGTGCTCGCGCTGCATCCTTCTTCTTTAAGTCTTTGTAAGACCCTTGGGGCACCATTGAGGAAGTTTAGTTTTTCAAATAGGCTGGTACTGTTTCTCCCGTTTGTGTTTGCACCATTCATGTTTGGATCTCTGGAGAATATCTTTTCGTCGGGCACCCTTGCATCAACCATCTCCTCAGGTTCTTTCTGACAAATACGCTTGCCAAGCCTGTCGTGTACGCTGAGCTTGCCCCCTAGCCGATCATGCACCAATTCTTTTTCTCTGATCGGCCTGCCATAGCTTGATGTCCGATCGTTAAAACAAGGTTTCTTTTCTGACCGATCGGCAGGGTAGTACCCATTGTATTCAGGGCAATTATCAGCAGTGGGTAGCTTGATACCTTCTTTCCAACAGTGAACAAAGAAGGGGCACCTCCAATGATCTTTATGCCGATGCCACTCCTGGCGTTCTTCCTCCTCCTGCTGCCGATATCGCTCCTCCTGTGATTGCCGATAATCTTGTCGTGGCCGTCTATGCGTGATCACGACACCATATGATGCACATATGTAAGGCCTCCTAGCGCCACTGCTATTATCGGCAACTCTCTTGCCTTTTCTATCGTCGACAAGCTTCCTCCCTGTTACTTCATGCGCAGCTATCTGATGTTCTAGGTCTACCGATGCGCTTTTCTTGGCAGCTTCCGATGTCAACACCTTAGTCTTTTCACTAGTTTCCACCATGTTACTTGGAAACGGGCGCTGGTCGATCTTCACCGGCTTCTGGGCCTTAGAATTTTCAAATTTGATTCGCCCAGATTCGATTTCTGATTGCAACTGCTGCCTAAATACTTTGCAATCAATGGTACTGTGCGAAGTCGCATTATGCCACTTGCAATACCTAATCCTTCTGAGTTGTTCGACCGATGGAATTACCTGGTTAGGCGCCAGCTTAATCCTCCCTTCTTGAAGCAATAGGTCAAACATCCTATCGCCCTTGGTGATATCAAAGGTGAATCTCTCAGCTTTTTTCTGGTCGAACGGATAAGATATCGGCTTTTTATTCTCTACCCATTCAACTAAACCGATACTTGCTTCTTCTTCCGAATCTATTTTCTTAGTCAAAGACACCTCTTTATCCCAATTTCCTCTAGGCTCGAAAACCTTGGTGTCTTGATCAGCAACCCTTTGCACAAGATGGCTTAAGCTTTCGAACTCTTGAGACGCGTATTTGTCCCTGATGTGCGGCAGTAATCCTTGGAAGGCCAAATCCGCCAATTGCCGATCATCAAGTACCAAGCTATAGCACTTGTTCTTCACGTCTCGCATTCTTTGCACGAAGCTTTCTACCGATTCATCATTAAGCTGCTTCAATTTGACCAAATCGGTAATCTTATTTTCATGTACGCCAGCAAAGAAGTATTTGTGAAACTGTTTTTCTAGATCAGCCCAAGTTATCACAAAATTTGGAGGCGGTGAAATAAACCATGTAAATGCTGATCCAGATAACGATAACGAGAACAATCTCACCCTCAGTTCATCCCTGCTGGCTGCCTCTCCACATTGGATAATAAATCGGTTAATGTGCTCCATTGTTGATATATCATCTTGACCAGAAAATTTGATGAAATCTAGCACTTTGTATCGATTTGGGAGAAGGATCAAATCATACGCAGGAGGATACGACGTCCGATAATAATATGTATTAACCTTAGGCTTGATACCAAATTGCCCTTTCATCACTTCGGTAATCTTATCGGCCCAGTACGCATCTTGATCCTGCCGATGCACTGACTGGATGTTGACTGGTTGAACAGATTGTTGTACCTTCTCACCTCTTTGTGGTAAATAGGCCGAACCGGTTGGTGCAGAGGCAACATCAATTCGCTGAACATCATGTATCGGCTGATTTGCCGATGGACCACCTTAAACACCCACTGGAATATATTGCGGGAATAGAGGGTTTACCGGCTGAGACGCCGATGCATCATTATATAATCCCGATGGTAAGTGGTGGTGTTGGACCCCTGCCACTTGACATCTAGGTTGCGTCACCTGTTGTTGAACATTATGCATCGGCTGAGTTGCCGATGGGCAATTTTGAACATCCACTGGGTTGTATTGTGACATTGTATTCATCGGCTGATATGTTGATGTCTCATTGTGCACGTTCACTTGCGAGTACTGCGGCGAAGTAGTACTTATCGGCTGATGTACCGATATTTCATTCTGAAGACTCGCTGGTGGATGATACTGCGGAGCTCTTGCCACTTGGTATCCAGGCTGCACAACTTGCTGCTGAATCGGTAATTGACCGATCCAACTTACATTAGATGTCATCGGCATATGACTTGCCGATGGCTGATAACTAGCTGACGCTTGCTGCCCTTGTATCCTTAGATGATCGCCTTGATTTACGGGTACCACAACTTGAGCAGCCATTGCCGATACATGCTGATTAACAATTGTCATGCCTTGTTGCATCGGCCAAGAATTTGCCGATGGACTCGCGTAGGACACTTCATATACTGCCATCTGAAACCCTCCTGACGACAACTGCATATTTGAAGGCATTGCAGTATAATGCGTCACCGGGATCATCGGTTGTACGGGCGCTACCGATGTCATGGGAGCCTTCCATGCTGCATCTTGCCTTGGGGACAATCTAGGATTAGCAGCAAATGAATCTGGAGGCATACTGTATCCCCACCAGTTGGCGGAAGTTGGCTGACTCTGGGTCACAGGTCCAGACATTGTTGACGCCACCAGATTTGTATTCAATTGAGTGATGTTTGCTGGGCTCGATCTTGGCGGCATGATCTCATCGGCAGATTGGTTCATAATCGGTGAAGACACCCTTGGAACCGCCGATGGGATCGTAACAGATGCCGATCCGAGTTGATGATACACCAGACCAACATAATATGGTGCTTGTCCTTCCTTAAAAGTTTGCTTGACAACATTGTATACAGTATTGGACAACACATTGGATTGGCTAATTAACACATGATCTAATGCAGAATTAACCATCTCTTGTAATTTACCAGGATTGACGTCGAAGGTGACTTGTCGTGGATCTTGCTTTTGGATAGCTTCACCGCTCCTGTTTAGGCTGAAGGACTTCAGATACAACTGTTTGTACTCCTCCATAGTCCGCTCCATAGCTTGCTTCTGATCATCTCTCAAATTTGCTTCAGATACTTCAATGACACTCTTCGGATTGATCCCAGCAGTATCGTCCATTAAGCTTGTAATGGGCTAAACCGTGGCTAACAGATGTGATATGGTCCCACCGGGTGTGCCAAAAGAGGTGTTGACGCAAAAAATCGTCGGAATCTGCGAACACCTCGGGTTTATACCCGAAATCGATCTCCGAGGGTGTGCCAGTCGATTTGACCGGTTAATCGACAAGGACGATAAATAGAACAAGATCTGAACGAGACAACGGCGATGCGCCCAGATGTCAAGGCTCAAACCTGATCAGGATAACTAGAGTAGAGCTGAACGAGACGACAGCGATGCGCCCGGACGTCAAGGCTCAGATTGCTCAAACGCGGAACTTGCAAGGGTTGACGGAGGTCGATGAGATGCAGCCCGTCAAAACTTGAAGAACTCGTAGATAGACTAATACTAATGCGATAAAAGGTAAATTGCTGGAAAGATAGATAAAAATAATAGATTCATTTGATATGTTTGGATATATGATTTACAGCACCCCTCGGTACATATTTATACCTCCGGCCAGGGGAGTTGTAAGCAGACACGACTCTAACTTTCCTAAACAAAACTCCTATTTTAAAGGAAATAAACGACTCGTGCAAGAGTCGGACTCAAAATAATCTATAATAATAATACTGGTGTAAAGCACCAGCTTCCTTATCCGTCTCCCTTGCGATGAAACCTTCCATCGGTAGAACTCTTCCAATCTGCAACCTTCTTCTATTGCCATCGGCAGTTCTCTGTTGACGCCAGCCACGTCATCCTGCTTCCGTCGGTATCATCTACCATTCATCAGCAATATTCCTGTCTCTATCGGCAACATCCCCTTACTTTCATCAACAGTGTCTTCCTGCCTCCATCGGCAACAAGTTCCTGTCTTCATCAACAACATTCTTGCCTTTATCGGCAATCTGACCGGTAATATCTCAATGCCGATAAGGAACGACAACTAGTCTTCTGCCGATCGGCACAATCCTTAGATCATATTGACACGTGCCAAAAAACGGTGTCAACAGCGATATTTTTACTTTTTATGATGATACATACATTTTCATAAAAATATTTTTATTTTCCCTGACGGTAGTGCACCGTGAGGGAATTTCAAGTTTCCAGTAGTGATAGAGACATATGTAATATAAATATAGAGAGATGGAGATAGAGATAGGGATAGAGATAGAGATAGAGATAGAAATATATGTAATATAAATATAGATATAGATAGAGATAGAGATAGAGATATATGTAATATAAATATAGATAGAGATACATGTAATATAAATATAGATATAGATAAAGAAAGAGGTAGAGATATATATGTAATATAAATATATATAGATAGAGATAGAGATATAGATATGTGTGGATATGGATAGATGTAGATGGATATATTATATATTAAAAATGCGAGTGATTTTCATGCTTTTCTTCCTTTAGGAAATAGAAATGTTCTGTCTAGACGTGCTCAACGTACTTTTTTTCTTTGAATTATAGGGTAGAGAGAAATCCACAAATACGCATGTATATTTAACCTCTATGAATTTATGCGCCTAAACCCTATCACCATGAGTACCTAAAAAAGATTGAGTCAAGTTAATTAGTTCTACCACAAAAAAAAAGCCCAATCAGCTGATGTTGTGTTATCTCTTCTTCGCAATTAATGGAACACATATTCTCGACATATTCAATGTAAATGTTATACATCCATTTTTTAACATCTCAATACGTATATTCACTAATGTATATATCTGCCGTCATCTTAACGCTACTTCAGGCTGTTTGGACGAGACATAATTATTTTTTTGACTGTTAATGGCTAGAGCTAATTGTTAGGTAGTTAAAATTAACTAATGGTTGTTTGCAAAAAAAAAATTAACTAATGGTTATTTGATTAGCTAGCTCATGTATCAAATAACCATTAGTTAATTTGTGCGCGTGAGGTGATTCTCGGTATATCCTTTTGTGACCTTAATATGTACGCGAGGTATACGATGAAACAGGTAAGTGGGTGGACTATTTTATATGGTCTTTCTCAATTTATTGCTCCTTTTATAATCCGCTATACTAATAGGCTAACACAATTTGCCCTCGCTTCCAAATTAATTTTTTTTTAAGAATCTCCAACAATTTGTTATTTCTCACTTGTCAATCTTGTGTTTTAGCAAGTTGCTATAATAATTTGTCAAGTTAGAAAGAGGTCATCTCCAACTATTTGTTATTTCTCACTTGCCAAATAAAAAAAAGATTAAAAAGGAATGAAACTTGTATGCGGAGGAAACTTGCATGCGGGAAACCGAGCGGAGGACTCGCGAGGGGATGACAAGCCGATGCGCGCTCGCAAAAATAGGCGCGCGACTCCGTCTTTTAGTAAGCGTGTAGAATTGACAAGTAAAATTAACAAGTGATTTAGCAAACTGTTGAAGATCTCCAAATAAGCCTTAATTTGTGTGTGACTTTAATTTCGTCATCTGCAAAAGTTTTCACAAATCTCAGAGCAAAAATCCACGCAGACACGGGTTAGATAAGCAAAATCATCGCTTGACTTTCATGTAAGAAAATCATAGCATCTACTATTTTCTTTTATTTATTATATACTCATCAACCTAGGCATACATGCATGCGAGAGTGCATGAGCAGACACAATCAGAGGCCTGGCGCCCGGAGTGTAGCATCAGCTCTCCCTATCTTGCATGGCTTAGTGCAGAAGCAGTGCTTGAACGGCGGCCGTCCGTTGCAGAAGCCTCCGGCGTAGCTCTGTTTGACGCAGGTGGCGGCACAATCCTTATCCATAAGGCACCTCCCTTTGAATTCAAGGCTTCGCGACTTGCACATATGCGCCTCCTTCGCAGCTACATATGCTGAAGCTGAACCAAATAATCAATCAATCGCGAGTCATCAGGATATATATTTGGATGGATAAATTCATCTAGCACTAGTGCTGCCTATACTCATCATGTTCAATTTCGCATTTTTTTTTCAGGGATTGGATGAATTTACTCACCGAAGGTGAGGAGGAGCAAGACCAAGACACTTGCTGCTGCGACCTGGGCCTTCATGACTGAAATTAGGCTGAGATTTGCTTTATCGAGTGAGGAGGAATGGAAGAGCGGGTGTCCATTTATACGGCTGCGATGACGCCTTTTATCTTGGTTTTCGATACTTGCATATATTAAGTAAAGAGACAGATTTGTTTATGTGTATTTATTATTTTATTATTATTATTTGTTTTTTTAAATCGCGTGTATTATTTTATTACATGCATATCTTTTTTAATAAATTAATATATCTATAGAGATTACGTACGTGGACCCTCACCTGAGTACATGCTCAACTTTGTCATTCCGAAGAAGGGCATGAAGTTGTCCATAATACTAGGCGTGTCTAGGAATTAAGACAAGTTTACGAGTTGTGGGATGTGATTGACTGAGGGCATGTTTGAATCCTCTTGACCAATTGGAAAAAGAGTAAAAGAATTACTGTTTTTTAGCAAATTGATTCAAACATGCAAGATAAAAAATGATAAAAAAATAAAAATCTATCATTTGTCATTTGCCACTTTAGAGTGGTAAATAGTGGTAAATAGAAAATTCTCCCAATCATACCCCTCCCTCCTATGCATGGCATGTGAATGAGAGTGCAATTATTAGGAGTAGAATTGTATTTGTATTTGTCATTTATCATGTGATCCAAACACTAGAAAGTGACAAAAAATTTGCCAAATTTATTTGTCATTTGTTATTTGTAATTTTTCATTTGTCATTTGTCATTTGTCATTTGTTAAAAGATCCAAGCCCCTGAATGTGTTTGCGTAGGGTGAGCAGCAGTCAAGACTAATGGTATTGCGTTTGTGACATCGGTCTAGTTTGATTTGGCCCATATGTACATTAAGGTGAGATTGTAGGGGTTCAGTCTCATATCTTAATTGTTTACAATGAGTTAGACCAACATATAAGGTTTTTGAGTCCAATTAACTCTTTTAAATGAAGTAAAAATGGAAGTGCAAGTATGTTGGTAGTGAAAGGATATGCGATCAAATAACACAAGAGGAGATCGAAGTGAACTAGGCTCTAAAATATTAAAGCAACAAACTTTACCGTATGCAAAAACTAAACCCCCAAAATTTCTTAGCTATTAAGTTCCTATGCAAAGCAATAAATTAGATAGTCCTTAGCGCCAACAAACTAACGATATCCTTAGCAAAGTTTCACACGAAGATATGGTAGTGTTTTTGTGGTAGCCTCTACTGTTTTAGCAGGAGAGAATGTTTTTTTTAGAGCTTGTTTAGGGTGTGTGTGGATATTGGGGTTCTTGTCTTATATTTTCTTCTTAATATAATGAAATGTAGCTCTTCTGCGTTTTCGAGAAAAAAAAAGGATAATGATGAAACATATGCTATTTGGAGTCCTTCATCGGGCCATCTCTCTCTGGTGGACACAATAAGGTTGAAAATCTGCTCGAAATAAACTAGGGCTAGCACTTATACACATGGTGAAGATGTTGCTAGCTGATGGGAAAAATTTGGCACATGCATTGAGCACCAGATGAAGGCCACGTCGAATCATAGTGTCATTTGCTCGGATTCCTAATCCCACCGGCGTCCATTGAGCAGGCCTCTTCGTTCACCATGGGCGACGGCAGTGGGGTTCTCTGGCGAAGGCGGAGGTGGGGGTGGTGGGGATTCTGACCCAAGTGGAGGTGGCCGATACCTTCCAGTTGGAGTCAAATGCCAAGGAAATTGATCTCCAATGCCAAACTAATTTTACGCACATCCAAATTCCAAACAGTAACGTTCAAGAAACCTGATGACATATCTAGTTTTCATTCAAACCGGGTCAGGCTCTGTAATGGGATAGATCCCTTCCATTTGTAGTCAAATACAAGAAAATGGGTCTCCAATGCCAAATCATGATTCTTCGCACATCCAAAATTCAGAAAATACTGCAACTTTCATGAGGGCATGTTCAGCTAATATGATTCTTATAATATTTTTTAAAAAATAGAACATAGTTTGATATGCACCAAGGGGAACTAGAAGGTTTTATACTATGTACCCTAAACATGATGGTGTATGATGAATCAATAAAATGGTGTCTAGTAATACTGAACTAATTGAACTACTCCGTACTTGTTTTTTAATATCTTGACCTTTTTCATTGAAATTGGATCACCGAATCAGCCTAATGGTTAGAAGTGTCTTCATTCCCGACCGTGTTATTAGTAGCAGATGAAATTGTTGGAGGTAACACTCTGAGTTATTTCGCCAGGGATACTCCCAATGGCTAGATGCTTTGATTATAAATAGGCAAGAGTTTGCATTGATTACATAATGGCTCGTTAAGAGCTCAACTACTAACTACTACCTGGAAGCCGAGAGCTACTTCCTTGGACTGCCAAAGGTCTTAAAGACAGTAATTAAATCATACAGGAAAGCAGGACTTAACTACTACAATTCTCCCCTAAGACCTGCTTCACTCAATCTTGATCTTCTTAATCCCAATCTTGCTCCTCATCTCTTCCAGCTTGGCCTTGCCAAAGCTTTTGTCAGCACATCTGCTAACTGATCAGCAGTAGGAACAGACTCTGTCTTGATGCTGCCTTCTTCCACACAATCTCTGATGAAGTGATGTTTAATTCGAATGTACTTACTTCTGTCATGAAAGACAGGATTCTTTGCTAGGGCTAGAGCAGACATATTGTCCACTCTAAGTTCCACCACCTCAACTTTTCTTCCCAGCAATTCTGCAAACAGCCTTGACAACCACAAGGCCTGGGTTGCAGCTGTTGTCATTGCTACATATTCAGCTTCACAGCTTGAAAGAGCTACAACTCTCTGCTTGATAGACTGTCAGCTGACCAGATTGGTTCCAAGAAAGAACAAGCACCCACTTGTGCTTTTGCTTGAGTCGACATCTCCAGCCAAATCTGAGTCACTGTATCCAACAAATCTTGCTTTGCCAGCTGTTTTGGTGTAGCAGAGACCATGATCAAGAGTTCCAGCTAGGTCTCTCAAGATCCTCTTCACAGCCAGAAGATGCTCAGCTGTTGGTCTTTCCAGAAACCTGCTAACATATCCAACAGCAAAGGCCAGATCTGGTCTTGTATGCACCAGATACCTCAGGCTGCCAACTAGCCTTCTATACTGAGTTGGATCAACTTCTTTTGTTGTACTTTCCTTGCTTAATTTCAGCCTTTCCTCCATAGGTGTAGTGGCTGGATTACAGTCTACCATGTCACCAAGCTCAAGTATTTTCTTGGCATAATGGGTTTGCTTCAGAGTGATGCTTCCCTTTGACTATCTCACTTCTACTCCAAGATAGAAGGACAAAAGTCCTAAATCACTCATATCAAAGATTTGTTTCATCTTGGCCTTGAAGGCTTCAATTTTTTGTTGGTTGACTCCTGTGATGATCAAATCATCAACATAAACACCAATCACCAACAGAGAATCTCCTGTTCCCCTCTATACATGGCAGCTTCATAAGCATTCTGTTCAAAGCCCATCTTCATCAGGGTTAAGTCAAGTTTAGCATTCCATGCTCTGGGAGCTTGCCTTAAGCCATACAAAGCCTTGTGCAACCTATAGACTTTATTTTCCTCTCCTGGAACTTCAAAGCCTGGTGGCTGTGTAACATAAACTTCTTCCTGAAGTTCTCCATTCAGAAATGCAGACTTCACATCCATGTGATGTACTGCTCATTCTTCTTGTGCTACTAGAGCCAGCAGTACACGAACTGATTCCATTCTTGCAACTGGTGCAAAAGCATCTTCATAGTCAACACCCTCCTTCTGAACAAAACCCCGGGCCACAAGTCTAGCCTTGTGCCTAATTATTTCTCCATGTTCATCTTTCTTCAACTTGAATACCCATTTCATAGAAATTGGCCGATGACCAGGACAAGGATGAAAAAGCTCCCAGGTCCCATTCTTCTCAACTGATCTCAGTTCTTCCTTCATAGCTACCTGCCACTCAGGGTCATCTTTGGCCTCTTCAAAGCTGGTTGGCTCACCAGAATGGGTGAGGTTCAGTTCAGCAAACATCCTTTGTGCTGGTGGAGGTGTTGGCTGATCACCAATGATCTCATGAATCTAAGTTCTTCACCATCATGATATGCATCCACCCTCTCATTATCATTCTCCAGAGGGGTCACATGCTCGGTCTGTGAGCTGGCTGGAGCTGGTGGTGGTGTAGGCGTTCTAGGTGACCCAGGCGCCCCTACTTCTGCCACAGGTACCTCTGCTCCCATTGTCGGCTCTTCTGCTACCGCCGGAAGGACTCTAGGTGAAGCAGAACGTGGCTGAGGGGATGGAGAAGGCGATGCAGGCCCCTCAGCTTTAGGTAGTTCCTCTGCCCAGGGGAATTCCACGATGAAATCACTGCTTGCTGCCTCCGACGTGCCTACCGCCGGTGAAGCCCAATCCCAGCCTCTACCTTCATCAAACACCACGTCTCTGCTGACGCGCACATGCTGGGACACCGGATTGAAGACACGGTAAGCCTTGACCCCTTCTGCATAGCCAATAAAAATGCCAGCCTCGCCACGATCATCAAGCTTGCGGAGCTGAGTGAGTCGACGAGTGTAAGCCACACAGCCGAAGACCTTGAGGTGGCCAACGGTCGGTGCACGGCCATGCCACGCCTCATATGGAGTGACATCTCCTAGGGCCTTCGTCGGAGACCGATTCAAGATGTGCACGACCGTCATCACTACCTCCCCCCAGAATTTAGCCGGCATCCGGCACTGCTTGAGCAGAGCACGCGCCATTGCAACCACGATCTGGTTCCTACGCTCTACCACACCGTTCTGTTGTGGTGAGTGGGGAGCGCTGAAATGTCGTTTGATTCCCTCGTCGGCACAGTAGGCGGCAAACTCAGCGACAGTGAACTCACCTCCATTACCAGTGCGCAGGACCTTCAATTTTCTCCCGCTCTCCACCTCTACTGCTGCCTTAACCTTCTTGATTGCTTCTGCTGCCGCATCCTTGGACAGCAGCAACACAACCCACATGAATCGAGTGGCATCGTCGACGAGCAACAGAATATAGCGGTTTCCTGCTGATGTCGCTGGTGTAACCGGACCGCACAGGTCACCGTGCACCAGCTCGAGGTGTTCCTGGGCACGGTAAGCTGTTGCGGCCGGAAATGCGTGCCTCCTCTGCTTGGTGGGGACACAGATGTCACATACCTGCTCGACATGATCGATCTTTGGCATTCCTCGCGCCATCCCTTCCTTGCCAAGCCGCCTGAGTGCGTCGAAGTTCAAATGGCCAAACCGCTCATGCCACTGCCATGCCTCCTCATCCTTGCGCGCAGCAAGACAGAACGGCTGTGTGGCCTCAAGGTGAAGAATGTACAGTCGATTCCTTCCTCGGCGTACCTTGGCAATCAGGCGGCGACTCTTGTCCCAGATGCGGAGCATGCCATCATCAATTTCTACCTTGGATCCTCCTTCATCCAACTGACTCAAGCTTATGATCAAGTTCTTCAAAGCCGGAATGAAATAGACACCATGGAGGATCCTCTGTTCCTTGGTTTTGGCCTGGAAGACAATGGACCCGACGCCTTTGATTTCCACCTTTGACGCGCCCCCGAACCGAACAGTCCCTCGGACATTGGTGTTCAGGTCGGTGAAGAGCTCTCGACGCCCAGTCATGTGATGCGCCGCGCCGGAATCCAAGTACCAGCCGCCATCAACTTCCTGATCCTCCACGCCCAGATAGGCACGCGCACGCGACTCAGAGAGCTCGACATGTTGTGCCGCGTGGCTGAGTGTCGTCGTGCTCTGGTTCAACTCTATGAACCCGTGGGCTAGGAATAGAGCACCGTCTTCATCGCACTCAGCGAATTGGGCACGCGCTTCATGTCCTCCTTGTTGTCCACCGTCGCGGCCTCCACCACGGTTGCCGTCGCCACGGCTATCACGATTTCCTCCTCTGCCGCCACGCACAGCATCATCACGGCGCGGCTGGGGACACTCTCGTGCCCAATGCCCCTCCTGGGGGCAATTGAGACAGGTGTTGGGGCCAACACGGCCTGCACCATTGTCATCTCCTCATCCGCCGCCACGGCCACCGCCTCTGCCTCTTCCTCGTCTACCACCACGACTGCGTCCACCGCCACCGCCATCGCGGTGATACTTGACTCCAAAGCCGCCAGCTTCATCTGCGCCCTTCTTCTCCTTCTTCCAACGCGCACGCCACTGCTCCTCGGTGTACATCAGCCTGCCGTTGATGGACACCGGCTCTGTCGGCGTTTGCTCCTCGCGGTCGTCCACCGCCTTGAGCCTTCCAGTCACCTCCTCAAGGGTGAGCGCCTCGAAATCGAGGAACTGTTCAATGGCGACGACGATCTGCGCATACTTGGCTGGCACTGTGCGCAGAAATTTCTCCACGACACGTGTTTCGTCGATGTCCCTGTCACCATGAACAACGAGTTGTTGATGCAAAGTCGACAGCCGCAGGGCAAAATCCTCCACCTGCTCGTCAAACTTGACGCTGACGTTCTCACAGTCACGACGCAGACGCTGCAGCGTCGCTCGGCAGACCCGGTCCACACCGATGCGAGCCGCAGCGATGGCGTCCCACGCCTCCTTCGTCGTTGCCTTGTCGAGAAGCGGGATGCCCATCTCCTTGGGCACGGCCGCGACAATCACCTCCAGAGCACGACTGTCGTCGCGGAACTGGACAGGGCCGCCCTCGACAGCGTCCTACATGTCGCGCGCCTGCATCCTCAGCTTCATCGTCTGGCTCCACTCGTGGTAGTTTGATTTGTCCAGCATCGGCCATGATGTGCTGCTACCAAAGTCGCGGTACACGACTCTCCCTTGCGGCGACTCGTAACGGCCGCCGCCACGACGCCTCCGCTCCCGCGGTGGTGACTGCGAGCGCCGTCGGTCCCGCCTCCGGTCCTTCTCTTCATCCTCTTCCTCTTCACCGTCACCCTTCTCGGCGGCGATCTCGGCCCGCAGCTTCTGCGCCATCCTCGCCGCCGCCTCTGCTGCAGCCGCAGCCTGCTTTGCCTCCTCGATTGCCTGCGCCGCTGCCTCCTCTGCAGCTTGCAGACGCGCAGCCCGACCAGAGGGATCGCCCTGCTCTCCCTCTGCTGTCTTGGCCTTGGCGGAGAGCCTGGCGGCACGCTCAGCGGAGGTCGACATGGTGATGAGGTAAGGAGGTGAGGAGTTGGCTTTCTCCTTGGTTCAACTCTCCTCGGCTCTGATGCCAAATGTTGGAGGTAACACTCTGAGTTATTTCGCCAGGGATACTTCCAATGGCTAGATGCTTTGATTATAAATAGGCAAGAATTTGTATTGATTACATAATGGCTCATTAAGAGCTCAACTACTAACTACTACCTGGCAGCCGAGAGCTACTTCCTTGGGCTGCCAAAGGTCTTAAAGACAGTAATTAAATCATACAGGAAAGCAGGACTTAACTACTACAGAAATACCAATGGTGAATGGTGACACTTGAAGCAAAGCATACGATAGACCAACAACAGCTGCTGCCTTTTTTCCACAGTTGCGGCAGATATTAGCATTATCTGAACAAACCATGCATACTTTAGTTTCTAGAATCTGGAAAGAGAACCGACGGGCAATGGCTGCTTTTGCCTTCAATCCAACGTACTATACTTGTTCTGTGGGCAAATGTTGAGCCCAAAAGTGTAGAGTATAATCAAATTGATGAAATGGGAAAAGGAAAAGAAAAAAAAAATACCGATTACAAAGGTTTAGAGTACACATAAAGCTTTACACTCTTGACGTTCCTCCATGTTCCCTCTCAACATGCTCCACAAGCAACACAGGATCTCGGAACGCCTTGCTGCATTTTGGGCAAACATCAATCGTCACTCGGCCATGACTTGGTTGTGAGTTCATCTGGTGGGATTTCTCAACATGTTGAATTAAGGCCCCCACAGTGGAAAATCTTGCTGGGCAGTGAACACATTGCTCCACAAAGTCACCACTGCTGCTGCTGCTATTTGGGGACATCCCATCCTTAGCCTTCTGGAAGGCTTGGCTAGTTGCAGTGCTCAGCTTCTGCATTCCAGCTTCAGCTGACGATTTAAAATTTGTTGCTGCATTCACAAGACTGGAGCTCCACCATGAAGAACCATTGTTGTTACTGCTACTTGACCGTGTCTCTGCTTTCTGACTTCTCCTTAGCATGCTTACAAAGGGAAAGCCCGAATCCACTTTTCTCGGTCCTGGGCACTTATGATCAGGCCCAAATCTATGCTTTAGGCAGTGTTCTTTGGTGCAATCTTTGCATCTGATGGTGTTGGAAAATGTCAGTGTCTCTCTGCACCCAGGAACAGGGCATTTCTTTTTCTTCGTCACCTTTTGGTAATTTGATGGATCACAATCAGTGTTAACATGAGTATCCCAGGTGATATTTGGGTCTTCACTTGGATTGAGGCGAACACCTTTAGCACAGAGTGGGCAGATGAGAACAGTGACATCTTTCATATTTGCATTTGGGCATTGATGTGATGTATAACTTCGGTGCTGAAGGCAAAAGACCTAAACATTGTCCAACAGCCACATTAGTATTTTGGCTGACAGTATGTAGTGAGGATAACTATACATACTAGATATGGACAGTAAGCTTTCAGGCAATAGATAAGTTGACCTTTAAATGAACTCAGTTTGACCAAATTTATATACTACCTTTTTTTCTAAATAAAATATATAAAAATGACCTCAAGAAATGTCCTTCCATATAATTGTTAACAATGAACTTCCCATTATTGCTATTGCAGTAAAAAACATCAAAAGGACTAAATAAATTCTGCAGAAAAGAAATAAGTAAACGCCCAAAATTCTCTATCTGCTACATTTAAACCCTGTGACCAAGAGGACATGGCGCTGGTAAATGGTGTTGTCAATTGAGAGTTCCATCAGATAAACAGGGATTAAGTCGAGTAACAATACATAATCTAGGAACTGCAAGTTGCAATGTCAAATACAGAAACTAAGGATCTAACAGGGAAAAATCAACTAAATCAACTTTCAGGCATCATATGTGAGGATTCCAGGCATTTGACTGACATAATGTGTTAATGGTAATTGTGTGAAACAAGTAGATGTTGGTATCCTTAGCATTCCATGCATGTAGTTATCAATTATGATCATTATCATTCACATTTTGTGTATAGTAGCTGTCATGACTAGGACATTTTTTTCTTGTACCCTGTTTCCCGATTTTATCAGTGTCAAATATTGGCTTGTAACTGAAGCATCAAATTCTTCCAATAAGAAAAGACGCTTTATGTTGGCTAGTTAGCAACAAGTCATTGGCATCTACATATATAGGTAATATTTTCCTGGTGCCTATTATTGTGTGAAGCATTAAGCAACGTGCCTCAGGCTATTATCCTACTGACAAAGCTGGTATTCTTTCAGACTAAAAAAAATACTAAAACTTTCATGAAGGCTTTATAGTTTGGAGTTTTGGCCCCAAACACGATAGTTTGTGAATCAGTAAAGATTTTAATAGGTTCTAGTTAACAAATCGATCTTATTTCTTGAACATCTGGAATTTTTTTTACTGGATCACAGAATCAGCCAAGTAGTTAAAGGTTCCATACCAAAACTGTTGACATTTGATGAAGATATGAAATACCAAGGGTGAAGGATGACACAAGAACTCTAACCTCAATAACAAATGGAGCACAGCAAAAGCAGAGCCCAAAGATGCATAGAGGATCATCATTTTGTTCGTTCATGGTTATATACAACAATTCAATCTCACCAAAACAGTGAAAAGAACACCGCAAGTGTTGCCCGGTCACTAGCACGAGTGGTTAAGGTTCCCTTTTCCATCTACTTTTTTTTTGCGAGACCCATTTCCATCTACTAAGGTTCGTGCCTACTGCCTAGACGGCTGCCACTTACATCATTATCCAAAACCTAAAGCTAGTGAATGTTTGCCCCACAAGCTACAACAACTCCTCCCAAGATCTGTCTCGCGATACAGCGTCAACTAGAGTTTCCACGAAAGAAAAAAAAATCAGTTCTCTACAGAACATCAATTCTACAGCGCAACACAAATTTGGTTGCGCCAGCCAACAGTCTGATTCGGAGCAAGTAGACCAGCAAGCATCGCCACGTCCATCCAAGGACACCAAAAGCAACGGGGGGAGGAAGAGGTTGCAGGAGGAAACGTTGTACATGGTCGCAGCGGTCGCAGGTGAAGGGGAGGAAGTCGATCTGGTTGCACTCGCCGACGCTGCAGTGCTTCCCCAGGTCGGGAACTCCGGCGTGCCCATGCCGCCGCACCGCGCGCCCCACCGCTCCGGGAGAACCGAGGACCGCCCTCCGCGTTGCCCGCGAGTCGTTGCCGCCACCGCCGCAGCGGCAGGCAGGAAAGGGGGGAGGAAGAAAAAAAAAGGAGGGGGCTCGGTCGTCAAACGGACGGGACACGAAATCGAATAAACATAACGTTTTGATATGGTGACGGGGGGTGTTTTTCTTCAAAAGGCCCTCTTTTTTTTTGAGAGTTTCTTCAAAAGGCCCTCTGATTTATTGAGAGCTCGGGTCGAGGCCCTCTGGGTACTTGTGGACCCGGGATTAGTTGTTAACAACTAACCAGGCTTTTTCTCCGAGCAGGTGAGACGAGAGACCGTGAGCCGATGAGACGGCGAAAGCCGGTATCGCCGTATCGTATCGGCGAGACTTTTCGACGTGAACACTACGGCAGGTGACTGATGGACTAGCCACTTGTAGACACTAGACAGTGCGGTAGTCCGTACCCAGTGGCGAGCCAGAAATTATGTATAGGAGGTTAATTAAAAAAAATAACTTATAAAAATAAAAAACAACACTATTGGTTAGGTTTCTAATTGTGATCGTAATTGCATTTTCTTATATATGTATTCTAGAATTTAAGGTGCTATTTTTCCAGTGTTCGGTGACATACTCATTGACAACAAGGATATATAATTTCATAAATCTTAAGGTCTAGCAGGTCAGTCTTTTAGATGTGTTTACAAGGTAATTTTATTATCTAGTGGCTTTTATATGTGCTTATATGAGTTATTTTAATTTTAATTTAATATATAATTGTGTTTTGTATAATTTTATAATCTAGATGACATTAATAGGTGTATACCATAAGTATCTTGTTATTTTTACTCTCTTATTTTTAATAAAAATGTAAAAAATACTAGAAATTCTTTTTAGTGTCAAATGCTAGGGGGGCTATGGCCCATGCTAGCCCCTGGCTTCGCCATTTGCGACACCTTTTGTACATCAATCCACTCAGATAGTTCCTTTGCAAAACCCTACTGCCATGATATGGCTGAACAAGCCTTCAAAGTTATAAATTGTAATGCAATTTTGTTTGTCGTTGGCCAGACCCTCAAGAATAAGTAGGGTTTGCTGCATTAGTAGGAGCTCTTCCTTCCCACAGGGCTCTAACAAGGAAGATATACGCTGCAAGAAACCATCGTGTTGTGCAATGCAGATATCTGGGACAACATGCGACAAGATCTTCACAGTGATCATTCTTAGCTCCCTGCCATACTCACACCTTTCCCTCCATGCAACACTGAGAGGAGCTTCTTAAGGAAGCGGAGCAAGTGAACAAGTACTTTACCCTTCTCAATGAACCCACCTTTCCTTTCATGCAACACTGAGAGAAACTTCTGAACTTTCTTAAGGAAGCAGAGCAAGTGAACAAGTACTTTGCCCTTCTCAATGAACCCGACAATCAACCTAGCTCTAAGGAGGTAATCTACCTCCAAATCTGAATCAAGCAAATCTGTTCCAAATATGACCATGTAATCCCTCGTAATAAACAACAAGTCCTTGCGGCATATAGATTTAGGATAGGAGAGATATTGATCAATAGCCTCCATGCCCCCAACAATTATTAAAACTACACTCACTAGCCACAAACCTCACTATACAGTTGGTGCATAAATGAATTAAGTAGTATATTATGTAGATGATGCCCTCTGCTAGTGCCAACGAATGGAAAACTAAAAACGCTTCCTCCAGATTGGGTACAGAGGTATGACAAAAGTTCTGAATCCTCATATGTGAAATACTTATCGTGATGCAAAAATATATAGCAAAAACTGGATGCAAGACGATAAATATCATTGGGACAACATAAATTATCTTGGCTAGAAAGCTGAGTAATGCTTTGCCGATAGTGGATAGCCAATGATTTCTAGAATTTGGAGGAGGTATTTCGTGCTCGCGTGTGGTAGCCATTCTATCAATGAAATCTATGTGGATGTCTGCCTACCATTCGATACAGCGCGGGAGCAAATTGATCAAGGGCTGGAGATCTTGTTATTTTTACTCTCCTAGTTTTAATAAAAATTGTGAAGAAATACTAGTAATTTTTTTGTGTCAAATGTTAAGGGGGCCATGGACCCTGCTAGCCGCTTGGCTCCGCCACTGTCAGTACCGGAAGTTTTGGCGGAAAATTGCCAATATGTTTTTTTAGCCAAATATTATCGTGTGGTTGTGTTGCTAGCATATTTCCAATAGAACTAGGAATGATAGTTTAGAGTGTGTGGATTTCGCTAAACCTCCACGGAAAGAAAATCACGTGACATGGCAAAAAAAATTATTTACTTGCTCTGTTTACTTGGTTTATCAACCGACTTATCAGCCACCGAAACAATATTTTTTTTCACAACAAAAAAAATGATCAATCGACTTATCAACCACCAGAATTACCAAACGAACATGAACCAATACGTGTTCCATATTCCGCATCCACCAACTCCGAAGACACCAAACGGACATGGGGTTGGTTGGATCAGTAGAGAATGCGGCGCCCCACCACCGGACGCCCGTGCGAATCCCTCAATCCACGCGACGGGGCGGCGACCGTCTGATGGCGACCAATAATTCCCTCCGGAGTACGCACGAGATCGCGCGTGCTGGTGGAGATAACATGAAGGGCAGGACGACCGACGAGCTAGTCCCCCCGGCCGGCAAGCACGCGGTTTTTACCTGACCCGGCCTCGGCGTCGTGCTCGGGACGGGCGGCGTGGTTGACGCGGCCGCGTCCTCGTTTTGCGTAGGTGGGAGGGGTTGTCTGCCGTGCGATGCGACGGTGTTGTCGCTTTCGCTTTCGGTGCATTCCTTTGCCGCTTGCCGGGTTCCGTGGACGCATCACGCAACGCAACTGCTGCGCCCGTTTTGCCCGCCGCGCAACGAGGGATGCCGATTGAGCCGGAGGCCGGAGCTCCGGAACGTCCGGAAAACGGAAACAAAACTCTGGTTTTCAGTTAGTTTTCGTGGGCAGGGAGACTGGCCACGACGATCGAGCGAGAATTGGGCTTGACTTGGCGACTCACGTTCTTTGGAAAAGGTTTATTAAAACCTATACTAGTATACTTAGCTACACAACATATATAATGAGATGGACATATTTACTGAGACTTGCAACGATCTATGCATCAGATTATGCTTTGTCTCCCGGCTCGGGTAAATACGAACTGAAAGTAGTTTTGGGTTTTGCGCAAACCATTTTAATCCTTGCTTTGGAAGATGCATATGTTCCCCAACCTGGAGGCTGGAGAAGCAGCGAACCAAATGTCGTGGAATCAAGAGTGTTAATTTAGAAGTTGCTTTGGTTGTGCTCAAGACATATCAGTCAGAAAAACGAAGATTCTCTAACAAGGCTTCGGAAACCACCAAAAGGAAGAAAAGCCCAATGCTGAATCAACGAAATGTCGTCTCTGCCCCACAAGACAAGAAGAATCTCATCCGCGTTCGGTTCCTGACCAGTCACTAAAATGCACCGCGGGTCACAAATATCAGCCCACGGCGCTCGTAGGCGCTGCCGTTGTTGCCCTCTCAACGAAAGCCAAAAAAACAGCCCACGGCCCACTCTATCTCCGCCACGCTACTGCTGTTCTCACCGCAAGGAGGACAGGAGTGCATCGCACTCGCACCGGGCGAGGCGCAGCCCGAGCCAACGGAAAATATCTGGCACACTAGCCATCCCGCCATCTCCACGACCACGAACGATGGCAGCAGTCGCGCAGGCCGCACCCGCGCACACCGTCTACCTTCCCGCCGCGCGCCGGGCATTTTGCTGCCGCGAGCGGCGAACGGGACGACTGGCACTGCGTTCAGGTGGCGACCCCGCCGGCGCACGGTGGCACGGGCACGGGCACGGCCGGCACGGCGCGGGTGCCGCGGCCGGGGGCTCGTCGTCGTGGCCGAGTTCGGCGGGACGTACGAGGACGGATTCGAAGACGTGCAGAAGGTACATAACATACGGTGCATCAACTCAAATTGACACGTTATGCCTCGTGTGTGGTGTGTGAACTGACTGATGATTTGCCTACCGTTCGTGCTGGTTGTGTGTGTGTATGCAGAACATCATCGACTACTTCACGTACAAGGCCACGCGCACGGTCCTCCATCAGCTGTACGAGATGAATCCCCCAGCGTACACTTGGCTCTACAGGTGAGCTTATTAGCTAGCGGACTGAATTCTTCAATCCCAATTCCCAATTTGTACTACCTCCTTTAATTTGTGTGTGCAACTGCTTTTTCTAAACTATACTGTACTGTCTTGTCAGTTACATTGCTGTCAACGATCCATTAGACGGCGATTATTTCCTTCGCTTACTCGCCAAGGTACCTGATTTCCTCCTCCGCTTATTGTTCTGACGAAACTGACAAAAAAAAAACACGAGTGTCCATCCTCCAAGCATTGTTTGCTGGGGGGGTCATTTTATTTGCTCTGTTTCATTTTCGCCGTTTCGCGTATGATATATTGATATGACATAGGAGAGGCAAGATCTGGCGGAGAGAGTGATGGTCACGCGCCTCCACCTATACGGCAAATGGATCAAGGTATTGATCGACGCAGAGAACCAACTAAATTGAAGTTTAGCTGCATCTGAAAAAAAAGAGAGATTCGATGGCATAAACAGAACAGGGTAATTAACTTGTCTCTTTCTCCGCGTCTGATGAGCAGAGATGCGACCACGCGATGATGTACGAGCGGATCTCCAAACAGAACCTGGATATCATGCGCCAAAGGCTGGTTGAGACAGTGGTCTGGGCGACCGATGACACAAATGCCGACGCTGAGCAATGAGCCAAATGACTGCTTCATCGTCAATACTAATAACGTATAATTTCTTCAGTAGCTCATTTCTGTATATGATGAGGGTTCTATAGTGCAGCTGGACCCCTTTTGTCCTTACAATACAACTCGTGCGTGCGTGTTTTGGCGGGGTTTAACCTTGATGTTGTGTCTTTTGCATAGGTTTTGCAATGAAGGTATAATAAGTTACCCTTGTTTGTCCCTTCTTTTCCCCCTTATTATTAATTCTGATTATCAGAGATTGTTTTAGGGGGCAACGCCCAATGAGATACTGAGATACAGTACTGGACAAAGCATTTTGAGACAGATTTGATAAAAACAAACCCCATTTGACTGCAGTTACAAAGATCACGTAGTTGATTTTAGCTCTGAAATCTGAACATATCAGATCAGATTGTAAGAATAACCCTTAAAACTACGTGTGATCCTATTTGCGTCAGGTTTCTGTGCAGACTGAGGCTTACACGGTAATTTATTAAGAAACGAAACGTTTTACTACCTGTCAGGCTGTCGCTGACCTGATCTTCAGGGCAGGTAATAAGTTAGATACAGATACACGGAATACCACGGTTATCGAACTACTAGTATATACAGTATATGATAACAAAATACACTGAGACCCAGTTTGGTAAGCACAGCCGCCAGATGGAGTGGATCCTCTGAGCTCCAGGGATATCACAGATGATACCTGCTCCATTTGCTGAAAGAAGCAAAGTTCTTTGGCCGGCAACCAACAAAGCTGTGTGTGGACGGACTAACCTTGACCGTCTTACATGTTACTATCTGTTTTTGTCTATGCTCTAGGCCGGCAATGGCGATAGAAACCAAGCATCTTCAGCATCCTCCCTCCTATGGAAAAATTTAATTCGTACTTCAACATCATCCCATTATTATTTTACATCCACCTCTGGCACAATCGATACAAACTCCAAATTTGAGCTGCTTCTCCTGTGGCTTACATCTGCTCTTTCAAGGCCTATGCCCTGTTGACCAAGTTGAGAGTTCATAGTTATTTACATCAGCAAGCATAGGGAAAAGGTTTTTCAGCTCCTTTCCTCTCCTTCCTTCCCTCTCCCTCCAGTTTTCTCACCAGCCATGAGATCAAGAAGCACAAATACTTGCTTTTTGGCTCTCCACTTAATCGTATCTTTCAATATCATTGGTGTCAGTCCTCTGTACTTCAAGCTGAACTTCACCGAGTCAGACAGCAATGGAGCAGCCACAATTCTGTTACAGGAGGATGCCTTCTACAACAAGGCAGTCAGGCTTACCAAGGAAGAGCTGGACGGCCAGATTGCTCATAGTGTCGGCCGAGTAGCCTTTGCAGATCCGGTGACCCTCTGGGATAGAACCACTGGTCAGTTAGCTGACTTCACAACCCGCTTCACATTCATGATAAAAGCTCGTATTGCTGATGGCTCGTATGGTGAGGGCCTCGCCTTCTTCCTCTCACCATACCCTTCTGTTGTCCCCAACAATTCAAAGGATGGTTATCTTGGCCTCTTCGGTAGTAGTGCTGATCAGAGTGAGACATCCAACCAAATCGTGGCAGTCGAGTTTGACAGCCACAAGAACCCATGGGATCCAGATGACAACCACGTAGGTATCGATATCAATTCCATCATATCTGTGGCTAACGTATCATGGAATAGTAGCATCAAGGATGGCAACATAGCCAACGCATGGGTAACTTACCAGGCCAGCTCCAGGAACCTGAGTGTCTTCTTGACGTACAAGGACAGCCCACAATTCAGTGGCAACTCCTCCCTATCTTACATAGTTGATCTCAGAGAATATCTCCCAGAAAAAGTGGCCATCGGCTTCTCAGCTGCCACTGGTCAATTGGTAGAGGCTCATCAGATACTTTACTGGGAATTCAGATCTACTGATTTGCAGCTAAAGAGTAAGAAAATGAAAACTGTATTAGTCATAAGCTTGGCTACTAGTATAAGTGGCATAGTCTGTTCTATAGGTTTGATTTGGTGTTTCATGAGCTTTAAAAAGACCAGGAGGACAGGAAAGAAGGAAGAAGGGAAGCTAGAATATGATGAGTCCATGGATGGTGAGTTTGAGAAAGGGAGGGGTCCAAGAAGATTTCGATACAATGAACTTGTGGCTGCTACAAAGAATTTTGCTTTGGAGAGAAAATTCGGAGAAGGAGGCTTTGGAGCAGTTTACAAGGGTTTCTTGAAGGATCGAAACCTCAACATCGCCATAAAACGAGTTTCCAAAGGATCAACACAAGGGAAGAAGGAGTACATCTCTGAGGTCAAGATCATCAGTCGGCTGAGGCATAGGAACCTTGTACAACTTGTGGGCTGGTGTCATGAGCACGGGGAGTTCATGCTCGTGTATGAGTTCATGCCAAACAGGAGCTTGGACGCACACCTATATGACAATAGTAACCTGTTAGCATGGCCATTGCGGTTCAAGATCACCGTCGGTGTTGCATCTGCCCTCCTGTACCTCCACGAGGAGTGGGAGCAATGTGTCGTGCACCGTGATGTCAAGCCAAGCAACGTAATGCTTGATTCTTCATTCAATGCTAAGCTTGGGGACTTCGGGCTGGCACGCCTTGTAGACCATGACCGAGGCTCACAGACAACAATGATAGCTGGCACAATGGTTACTTGGCTCCAGAGTGTGTCACCACTGGCAAAGCAGGCAAAGAATCTGATGTATACAGCTTTGGTGTTCTTGCATTGGAGGTTGCTTGTGGAAGGAGGCCTATTGTGATAAAGGAAGATGATGACAAGATCAATCTGGTTCAATGGGTGTGGGATCTCTATGGAAGAAATGAGATCCTTAATGCAGTTGATGGGAGGCTTGATGGTGCATTGGATGAGCGTGAAGCCATGTGCTTGATGATTGTGGGGCTCTGGTGTGCACACCCAGACTACAATTACCGACCTTCGATCCACCAGGTCATAAGTGTATTGAAGTTTGAGGCACCATTGCCAAGCCTTCCACCAAAGATGCCTGTGGCAATGTATTTTGCACCACCAATCCATCTTTGCAGGTTTTCCTACACCTCTTCTGATGGAACACTGAAGGGGCTGGAGGGGTCCAACGTTTATGCGAAGACGACAAGCTCATCCAGCGCAACCAATGCTTCTAGTTCACCTCCTTCTGTTCACTTACCACAGATGGGTTACTAGGTCTGTCAAATTCCCTTTTAGGATATCCTAAATACATTTATTTGTGTTTTGTGCCAATGGTATTTCAGAGGCAGCTAAAGTAACAGCGAAAATACTTTTATTGACTTTATCAGGATGTTTACAACTACTTGTGTATAGTCTCTGTCAAGGACATAAGTATTATGATCGAAATGCTCTTGGCAATCATTATTTTTTGTAAATACAGTCACCTGAGTGAAGCTATGACATTCATCTACCAACTAGACTTCTGTGCTGGCATTTCTTATATTGTTTATCAATAAGAAGATCAAGTCTTCATATTTTTTCTCTTTTCCTTTTCCCTTTTCTTTGGATATGGTCAAGCTCTACTATTGTCTATATCAGGTGAAGGCCAGCTCTGGCATGCCAATTACCTACTGATAGAATGAACACTTCACTGTACCTATATCTCTTCTAGTTATCATTTGTTTTTAAGATACCTTTTCAAACTCGCCCTGTGTGTGATGTTTGACAACTTCCCTCTTTAAAAAGGCACAGCATAGCTTAAGGTATAAGACATCAGAGAAATTGAGTAATAAGATTCAGGGTTTCCCTGTAACACATGAAGGGAACCTTTCATACAAGAGCACTCAATTCATCAGAGCTTCACCTAGAGAAAAGGTTCAGAAAAAAAGCGCAAGAGAAGCCCTCCAAGCAGAGTGAGGTTAGCATTTTCTACAGGTAAGGCATCCACAACTTGGCAGCCTCCAATCGCAGTTTAACAAATGGATAAATTTGTTCCACTACTTAAGGTTATAAGGAAGCAAACATTTATTTATATCGCATAACGGCTTAGAAGTGGTGTTGGAAAGTTTGAAACTAGCAGTTATTTATGCTACTTAATAGTGAAGCAAACATTTGTTTTGTATCACACAAGCAGTTTGGAAGATACAAAACTTGAAATTACAGCATCTGATTACACGTCCGATCCAGAACCCCCATGTCAGGCTTAGCGGGCTAGAACAGGCCCGAGACCCATCCTTGGCCACACCCTGTGAAAAAAAAAACACCACCTCTGCAATATCCCGCTATCCGGGAGATCTCATAATAAAAGAAAGTCTATAATAGGAATAGGAAAAATAAGTAGAGAATTGTTTAGGAAAAAGGATTAAGATTATTTAGGAAACAGGAGAACCTTGCTTTAGAAAGAGAAGTCCAAATCTATAAGGACTCTTCTTAGCTTTTAGCTTTTTTGGAATGCAAGTCTGCTAGGGACTATAAATAATTAAATATAGGATATCCTTAAATATAGGGACAATGTAACTATTCTAGTCAAGCAAGGAATAGAGCCTTTGCTCCCTATCTCTCCCTTCCCCCTCTCCCAGCGCCGCTGCCCCTCTCCCTCTCTCATGCCGCCGCCACCCTAGCACCACCGCCCCTCTGCAGCTGCCACCGCCCCTAGCAGCCGTGCCACTGACCCTGACACATCCAAACAATAATGTGGGTATAATACTAGTCGCACAATAGAAGGAACTAAGGGTCTGTTTGGTTCGTGCCCCAATCTGCCATGCCATACTTTCGATAAACTGTGGCTGCCAGAGAAAGTTCGGCGAACAAAATTGAAGCCAAACTTGTGGCAAAGTCTGGCAAGAAAATGAGTCTATGACGTGTGTGACACACTACTAAGAAAGTGTGGCACGCCGAAGTTGTGGCAGCGAACCAAACAGCTGCCAGAATAATTATGGCATGACTAATCTATGGCATGGCAAGTTTTGGTAACCAACCAAACAAGCCATAAATATTACTACCTCCGTCCCTAAAAGAACGCAACTATGGGAATCGTGCCGGTCAAAGAAACTTATGTTGGACCAACTTTATTTTAAATAATATTAGCATTTATGTCTCTAAATAATTTTATTATGAAAATATATTCTATAACTAATCTAATGATACTAATTTCATACCACGGATGTTAGTATTTTTTTATTATAAATTATTCAAAGTTCAAACTGATTGACTTCTCGAAAAGCGAGAATTGCATTCTTTTGGGGACGGAGGTAGTATCTGAGTAAACCACTAAAATGAAAAAAAAAATCATTGTTAACTTTGGTCACAACTCACATGTTTTCAGGCATGATGAGGCACATTGTGATCGATCTCTCCACCGGAGGTCCATCATCACTTGAAACATACTAATATGAAAACACACTAGCATTACCCGCAACTTCATCTTGTCCGAACTACAAGACAAGAACCCTTGCAAAGCACATGTGCCAACTACCTCATAGTTCAATCATATTTTTTTATCACACATAAGAACATTTTAGAGAAAAAAAAATGTGTCTTGAAGAAGAATAAGATCGATCCTTCACCAACAAAAAAAAAGCCTTATAGTTCATGAGTTTGGGTAGGTTAGAGTTGAAACTCAACATGAGCTACCACCAAATGCGGAAAGGATAAGATTCCTCAAAATTCATAGAATTCGAAAATGTAATATGACACTTACATTGAACTCAGAGCAAAACCTCACCGATACAATCTAAAATCAGTATGTGTCCAACTGCAAACTCAACCCAGTTTTGGTCCAGAGTTGCACAATGTTACATTGTTCACAGGAAACTATTTTCTGTTTCCAACATTAGAATCTAGCACGCAACAAACGAAGACAAGCAGCAGCAGCAGCGGTGCAACATGAACGCAGGCAGATAGCCAAGCAAGCAGCCTTTACCTTAATGTAGTTTCTTCACTTCTTGCCGTGCTGCTTCTTGGCGGTGAACCGGTAAACCACCGGCCCGTGGCGCCAGCCTTCGAGCGGCGGGTCCTCGTGAACCACCTCGACGTCGAAGACCTTTCTCGCCTTGCCGAAGAACTTCTTGTCCGTGCGCTTCCACCGCCTCATGTGCGCCATGACGAACACCACCTCCCCCTTGACGAAGAACCGCAGCGTCTCTATCAAGGGGTCCACCAACGCCTCGTAGTACACCACGTCCGACGCCACGACGAGGTCGAACTCGTGCGCCGCGGCCACGTCCGCCATCGCGGCGGCGTCGCCCCAGCGGAGCGGCACGACGGAGGCGGCGCCGCCGGCGGAGGCGAGGAGGGACGCGTTGAGGTCAGCGTTGTGGCGGAGGTTGGGGAGCGCGTCGGGGAGGTCGGAGAGGACGGCGCACGCCGGGAGCGCCGCGGCCAGGGCGAGCCCCGCGGCGCCGGTGCCGGAGCCGAGCTCGAGGACGCTGAGCGGGCGCCCCGCCGGGGCGGGCGGGCGCGGGAGGAGGCGCGGGGTGGCGGGGAGGACTCGCAGGAGCGTGGAGGCCGAGGGCCAGAGCTGGAACGAGAGGCCACGCGAGGGGAGCGCGCGGACGGTGACGGGGGCCGGGAGGGAGGGGATTTGGAAGTGGTGGAGCTCCGCGTGCGATGGGGAGGAGGGTCCGGCGGTGGAGGGGAGGAGGTTCGGGAGGAGTAGGTCGTCGGAGTCCGAGTCTGAGGAGACGGTGGAGGGGAGTGCGTTGGCGACCATGTCGGCGGCGGCACCCATCGGACAACTCACAAAAGAGATCTCTGGGACAAGCGAAAGCGAGATACTGTTCGAAAAGACAACGAAGGAGCGAGGAGAAGAAGCTTTGGTAGGGTGATCATGGTAGAAAGGATAGGAGTCACGGCGATGCCAAATTTTTGGGTACTGCTGAACGGACGGTGGAACGAGCGCCCCAGCCCACAACACCGTCCCCGCGTGCGACACACACGCACACACACACCGTACAGGCGCGCCCCGGCTGCCACACACCCCACGACACATACGCAACCCCGTAGCCACGCACAACCACGGTGAGGCTCTACCGTGACCGGCCGCTGTCGACGCTAACATGACCGCCAAACATTAAAAAAAATAAAAAATGAAACAAAGTGAAAAATAAAAAATGAAACAGAGAGCAAAAAGAAAATGAAACAAAACTAAAAATGAGAATTGAAATAGAGAGGAAAAAGGACATGAAACAAACTGAAAAATAAAATTGAAACAGAGATCAAAAAAGAAAAATGAAACAAAATTAGAAAAATAACTGAAACAAAATTTAAAATACAGTTGAAACAAACCGAAAATGCAGTAAAACACTTAGAGAAACATTAGATTCAGAGCGGGGTACGAGGAGGGGGAGGGGACACATCAGAGAAACATCTAATCATCTATGCGTGAAACATTAAAAATGGAGCAATGAACCACCGACGTAACATCAGAGGAACATTGGATCCGAAGGGGAGGGACAACATTAGAGAAACATCATCATCATATGTTGCAAAACATTGAAAATGAGAAACTGAACCACCAGTAAAACACTTAGAGAAAAATTAGATCCAGAGCGGGGTAGGAGGAGGGGGGAGGGGACACATCAGAGAAACATCTCATCATCTATGCGTGAAACATTGAAAATAGAGCATTGAACCACCGGCGCAAACACCAAACAAACATTGAATCTAGAGGGAGGGGTAGAGGAGAGAAGGAGAGAGGAAAGAGGAAGAAGAGGCTTACCTGGGCTGGATCCATGGCCGGCGCCTCCGGATCCGGCGGATCTATGGCCACCGCGAAGGATCCAGCCATAGCCAGCAAATGCGCCATGGCTGCCGGCAAAATACCGACGTGGTCGTGCACGCGTGAGAGAGGAGAGGGGGAGGTGCTGAGGTGCGGCCGCGAGGAGTTGCTAGGGTGTGCGCGCAAGCTCGGCGCGACCGTGGTGGCGCGCGGACGGCGGACGGCGCGGGCGAACCACCACCCCCCGCAGTGGCAGCAAGAGTTGGGCATGGACGAGGCAGTCTGGTGGGAGCGGCGGAGCGACGGATCTGCGTGAGAGAGAGCGAGTGGGCGGGCGGAGTGTGCGAGGCGCGGTGCCGGGCGAGGGCGACGCCCGGGGAAGAGCGCGCGGTCGACTCGGACCGGCCGGCCCACTTGCGGCCCCAACACGCGTTCGACGCGTCGAACGTCCGTATATTAGCATTACCGCAAATTTTTATTTACCACATGTGCAATGAGATAAATACCAACGCGCGATATTTTATCGTTTCTACTCCCTCCGTCCCAAATAAAGAGTCGTTCTCGCTTTCCAAAAAGTCAAGAAACTTTAACTTTGACCAACTATATTTAACAAAACATTAATATTTATGGTATGTAATTAGTATCACTAACAAACGTGCCCGTGCGTTGCAACGGAAGAAAAAACTATTAAATATTACCTCCACGTCTATCTCGAACCTCGTCTCCGTTTCCATTGACGTCAACGACCTCATTGACCTCCTGGGTTTCAACAATGTTTTCGGTGTAATGTTCTCGATTTCATGAAGAGGTATTTAATTTACATTGATTTGATTTGAGGAGTTGTTGTCTTATTGAGGTTGTTTAATCTGTTTTTTATCTGTATTTGCCTCGATTTTGGTCTATAGTGTCCCGGTCTGATTCTATCCGGGTCTTAGCGCTCTTTTTTATTTAATTTGGATTTGGGATTGTTCTTTTGTTTGTTTTGGAGTCGTGTGCTTTGTGATTGGTTAAATTTAGTATTAGTTTTACCTTATTTATTCAATTTGTAGTCGATTTAGATTTAGAATGTCTCTTACACATGTGTTGTACTCCTGAGTTCTAAGTCAATTTGGGTTGGCTGCCCTATGTCCAGGATACAGCTTCCATATTGGAAGCACCTTTGAATACATCATGGCGGCGTAATATATAGACTCAGATCCAATTCCGTTTAGAAGTGAAAAAAATGAATCCGACATGCATACGGGGAGAGGTGCTGAGGCAATAAATAAGTCATACCAAAAATAGTCCAGACCAAAAAAAGTGACTGAAATTTTACCTCTTTATTAATATACTAGAAAACATGCTCGTGCGATGCAATGGGAGAAAAAAATTGAATGTTAATTAAAAACGTACGAGAGTATTGCAAATTTTTTCATATTTTATGTTTATCTATATCTTTTTCAACCCATTTTTTCATCATCGACTCATTGATTGCTATTTTCTAAACTAAATACATGGTCTTTTTTATTTGGATTTGAATTAAAATTAGAATCCATATTCTTTTTACTCTTAGGTATTCTGTCATGAGCCATGTCGGAATAAGAATCGTATGGAAAGCTGATTTTTTTTCGAGTCTAGATCACATATGCGACCCAATAGGTTTTAAAATCGAATTCCGTATTATGCTAGACATGAGCTATTCAAACTTGTATAAACACGGAATACATAATAGAAATAGATCTGTGCTCTTGTCTTTTATTATTTAGATTTGGATTAGTATTAGAATCCTTATTTATGTTACTTAGGGTATTCTATATTTGGATTAAAATATGATTCTTAACTATACTCATGTCCGATTGCTATATATAAAAATAGGAGGGATGTAGTATATAAACGAATAAAGACATCTATATTCATGGAGTTTGTTAGGCATGCCATACAAAAAAAATAGAGAGAATATGCCTGCGCGTTGCAACGAGAGAAAATAAAGTAATTAAATAAAATGAAGACGAAGAAAAGAAAAATGGTTAACATAAAAAAGTGTTTTCTTACCAAAATTTTTAGAGTTGTTCGTAATTGAATAGTTATGTTGTTTAGGAAATAGGGAAGTGCTCACGTTTCTTTGTAAAGAAAATGATTATTACTTATAGTATATTTTAACTTTTTGTTCATACATAGTTTTAGCAATTCATTTAGATATATGCTCTATTTAAGTGTGATTGCCCAACTTCGATGGTGTTCCCGTGTAAAGTTTGCAGGTGTTAGAAATAATAAATGTAAAAACGTTCATTAGTTATCATGTCAGTTCCAATGTTGTGGTGGTAGCTCTTAATATTTGGGATCTAGAGATGGCAGTTCGAATCCTCGATGGTGCGCCGCACGAGTGCGCTTTTGGCAGATGGGCTGGACAAGAGCATCTGGTGTTGGAGGCGGGCTGCCGAACAAGTAGCCTGCAGTGAAGAGTCCGGTGTTGGAGGCGGGCTGCCGAACAAGTAGCCTGCAGTGAAGAGTCCGGTGTTGCAGTCAGGCGGACCCGGACCCGCACCAGTCCTTTCTGCGAGGTGGCGCATGGGAGCGCACACGCAGCTGCGCAGGGTGCATTGCGGCGCAGGGTCCTTCCAGTCGGTCGACAGCACCGTGCTGTTGGACTCCTGGAACGATTTCGTCATCGCCCGCCGCATGTCCTCGTCGGCGTTCCCGAAGATGTCCTGGAAGAACTTCTTGGCCGCCGCGTCACCGTCCAGCTTCTCCTCCTTCTCTTCCTTCTTCACCTGCGCCTCGATCTTGTCTCAGTCCTTCCTGCCCCTAGACGAAGACTACGGGTAGCACGGCTTCTGGGCGCCGGCGGAGTTGCTCACCACCAGTGACGCTGCAGCGGTGAACTTGGGCTTATCGGTGAACTCCAGCGACGTTCACGTCGTCCCCGGCTCGGCCTTGGCAAGGCGGACCTCGATCTTGGCGGAGAGGACGGCGAACCTGCACTTGTAGGGCACGATCTTGCTGAACAGGATGGGCTGCAGGTGGTACGCCGCCTCTCTGGGGACCTCGGGTCCTCGACGGACGGAGACGCTCAGCATCTGCTCTCCGAACGCCGAACTCCACCGTGCGCGACGTGCTCGGGCGCCACGCCCTTGGCGAACACGATGACCACTACCTCCGCCGCGCTGTTGTAGAAGTCGTGCCTGTACTCGGGCTTTTTCAGCGGGCCATGTACAGGCACGGGCGCGACGGCGGCGGCGCTCACCTCGGTCTCCATCGGCTTGGGCGCCTCACAGAAGGAGGAGCCGGCGCTGGAAAAGGAGTCCGGCCTCCTGTGTGGTACTGTTCTCTTTATTTTTTCATATATATAGGTTGTAGCCGTGTATTATTCTTTTCCTTTTCTCTCTAGATTTAGTTTTTTTCCTTTTCTATACGGACTCTGGTTCATACGTGTCTTTTTCCTTTTCCATTTTGATGTGTCCTTATTTTCTTTTTTTCTCACGTTCCGCTGGCCTGACATGTTTTCCAAGTTTTTTATTATACTGATTCCTTTTTTCAGTTTCTTTTATGGTTCTAGTCTATTACTAAGTTAATTATTCTTAGACATTGTTGGAAGAAAATGTTTAGGCTGCGCTAGCCTTTCTTGTGCCAGTTAGAATCGGACTCCGTATCACGTTAAACATGAGCTATATATAACTCGTATGTATGTATCTATATTCCATTAGTTAGAGGAAGAGACGGACCTAAGAATGGATGGACCGAAAAAAGGCTAGAAATTTTGCCTCTTTATTAATAGATATAGATATAGATATAGATATAGATATAGATATAGATAGATATAGATTAGATAGATCTTTGAATATATTTTAATAATAAACTTATTTATAGAGATATAAATATTGCACATATTTTCTATCAACCTGGTCAAAGTTAAGAAAATTTGACCACCACATTTCTCATAACGACTCTTTTTTTGAGACGTAGGGAGTATATAACTGTTGTTTCGTATAATTTTTTTTTGTCCGAACATGGACATCTCCTTTGATCGAACAGTACATCTTATTTTTTTTCAAAGTTATTCTTCTATTTAAAATGTAATAACTTTTTTATGAAACAATTATTTTTATTTTTTCTTGCACAGTCCGTATTATGACGAGATCTACAAAAGTATGACCACATTTTGCATATGTTATGAAAAAAAATTAGTGTGTGATTATAAAGTTTTGGACCTAGGACTACAAAGTTTGAAATGTGGTAGTACTAAGTTCCAAAACTTGGAGTGCAAAATTTTTCAAATTTCACAGTTTTATTCTAGGTGCACAAAGTTTTGGATCTTGGGCTAGAATGTTGAAAATGAGCCTAGGCCACCCAAACTCCTATCTATATCTATATATTGATTGAATAGATAGATATATATTATAGATATAGATGTAAATTGAATATATATATATATATATAATATAGATTATATATATAGGTGTAGATTTCACTTATTCAAATAAAAAAAACGTTGAAAAGAAGGAACGATGTCCGGATGATAGTCACGGTTGGCTTTGGGTATAAGAACCATATATGGGCCTAGGGAGCCTCTGCCCACTAGTTTTACAGTTTTAGAGTTCTGATTGCTATCCGGGCCCACATGTCAGCTCCTTACGAAGCAGGGAGAGGCTGAGGCTGAGGAAGAGGAAGAGAAACAAGACCGAGGAAGTCCAACTGCGCCGTTTTGTTTCCCCAACACCCCACCGGGGTATCCGCCTCTTCTCCGGCGGCGCCACTGTTGCGGCCCGCGGCAGCCATCTTCATAAGGTTAGATTTGCCTCCACCGCGGGGCGCGGGCTCTTCACTCCCCCTGTGCCTCAGATTCTGATCTGAGATTTTCTCAAAAAAAAAAAGATTCTGATCTGAGACTTTTTCGTTTTTGTCGTATCAAAGGTCGCGAGCACGCGCTTACGCCGCCGCCTCTTTTATTTCAGTTTCGGCCATTGTCTTCTTCTTTAGATGCCTCGCCATACGCGTACAACGACGATGGTGTCGACGTGCACTCCGGTCACGGAGGAAGGCAAACATGTGTTTGAGATCGTCGACTACAGCAAGCACAGGGGGATGGGCCACGACGCCTTCATTAGGTCCGGCACTTTCTCCGTCGGTGGCCACGAGTGGGCCATGCGCTTCCACCCTGACGGGTACTGCTCCGCCAGCTCCGGCAACAGCGACACAGATTTCATCTCAGTGTATCTTGAACTCATGAGCAAGGACGCCAAGGTGCGGGCGTGCTGCGACCTGCGCCTGGTCGTCCAGGACACTGGATTGTCGACATCGGTGCACAAGACAGGGCCCAGGATATTTCAACGGGGTCAAATCTGTGCGTTTGCCCCGCAGACAAACCACTTCATGAAGAGGAGCGAGCTCGAGGAGTCAGGGTACCTTCAGAACGATCGCCTCACGATCGAGTGTGTTGTTACTGTCATGATGAAACCACATGTGGCCACGACAGAATTCCTGGACAGAATCGACCTGCCGTCATCCAGCATCATAGAGAACCTTGGCAGCTTGTTGGAAGCAGAGGAGGGTGCGGATGTCAGATTCTGTGTTGGAGGCGAGACCTTTGCAGCGCACAGGCTTGTGCTTGCTATGCGGTCACCGGTTTTCAAGGCGGAGCTCTATGGGACGATGATGGAGGGGAGGTCACAGCTTGTTACCATCCAAGACATGCAGCCTGCCGTGTTTAGGGCCCTCCTGCATTTTATCTATACCGATTCTTTGCCTGACATGGTTGATCACGAGGGAGGTGGTATCATTGAAATGATCCGCCATTTGATCGTAGCTGCAGACAGGTATGCTGTGGATAGGCTCAAGCTGATATGTCAAAGCATCCTCTGTGAGAAACTTAATGTGAAGACCGTGGCAACAACATTGGCTTTGGCTTATCAACATAACTGTGACAGGCTTAAGGATGCTTGCCATGAGTTTCTCACCAGGTCAAATGTGATGGATACAGTGATAGCAACCCCAGGTTATGTGAATCTCAAGACAAACTGCCCTTCTGCGCTAGCAGATGCATTTGAGAAGGTGATGAAACGGCGTAGAACATAAGAAGCTCACCTCAAGTTGTATAACGGATTTACTACTTGTTAAATCATACAAGGGATGACGATCCCAGTGTGATGAGAATCTAAGAATGGTTTAGTTTGTTAGTTTGTTCTAATCAAAGTTACAAGTGAGAAACCATCAAGTATCAACTATCAAGCTATATATTATTGCTCATTGGGTTCAGATCTTGGATTCTGTTTGTGCACTTAAACAATATATATGTTATTACGATTACAAATTATGCTATGATACATCACCGATTGCTATGATAGACACATCATTTTCATTACAAAATGCGGAGTAGCCTTAAGCATTATTAGGCCAGCATACTCGTGTGGTGGGTTGCCATCAGACATAAGAAATAGCTTTGACAATTGCTGTACAATCTGGACTTCTCTTTTTTAATATGTGCTAAAATTAAAAAATGGTCTGGAAATTCGTTTAAAGTAACAAATTAAACATATATTGATTTGTAAGCGACTATTATTTGTTCTGATTTTTGCGGGTCTGTTGATGACCAACGACAGCTGGTTGGATACCCATGATACTCTGACTATTAAGTGCAGTACTTAGGATTGTTCCACATTTGATTTCATATATTGCCTTGACTTGAGACCCATGAAATCACTGTGTAAAGATTGAGAGATGTTATACTTTCCCGATTTGACATTGAAAGCACGGTGACCATTAATACTGAGGGGTCCTTCCAGCCCCCCCACCCCCCCTTCCTTTTTTTATTTTAGGGGACAGGGGTCCTTCAAGCTGAGTCCTATGGCTTTTCTCTTACGTTGTTTGCTATTTGTTCAAGTTCAGGATTAACGCGGAAACTAAGGCCCATAGTCATAATAACGGGCCCTTAAACAGGTACGAGGAGGCCCACTTATTGTACGCTTATTTGTTTCTAAGGCTAGCAGAGCAGCGAATGAAATCCATCACCATATAAAAAGCTAATCAAGACACTAAATTAATTGGATATAGGCCATGTTTGGATCCAAGGGCTAGTGCTAGTTTGAAATTAACTAGCCTAAAAGTATCCAAACAGGAGGGCTAGTTGTAACTAGCCCACCCAAAAAAATTTATCTCCACCAAGAAGTGATTATTTGGGTTAGTTCTGTTGGGGACCAGTGAATTTTACTTTTTTTTTGGCTATTTTTGGTGGGGTTCACTAGAATCTCAACCAAAAAAGTGTTTTTATTGTCATTCTAACCCTTACATTCAAATATGATTTTGGCTAGTCTTGAGGTAGAAAATAACTCTAGCCTTTATCCAAGCTAGAGTATCCAAACAGGGACATATAGTTATGGACCATTCATGCAAGGAAAAAGAAAATATGAAGCTGGCATGAGAAAAGAAAAGAAACTTTACTCACTATATGAAAACCAATTATTTTTTCTAAGACGAAGCTACAAAATTGGAAGAGTCCAATTAAAATATTGTATGGCGGTGCAAGGACGCAAAATAAAAATTGTGCTAGCGAGTGCAAAAACGGTCTCGCACGTCGGGGCCTCCCAAGTCGGCCAGAAGAAACGAATATGAGGAAGAGAGAGACGTGTAGGCTGTACCTGAACATTTTTACGTTGTTTGTGAAGCACCACGCAAGGACGTCAGCCGTAGGCAATTAATTAGCTAGGTTATTATTAACCCAACATCGATTGGCGCTCACGTTTAGACGAAAAGGGTTAGAGAGCAATCTTCAAGAGTCTTTCTAAATCTCACTCTCTAAATTATTATTTCGAGAGTCATTTGCATAAAAATCGTTTTGTATATTTTTATATTTTTCAACAACTTTTCTAAATCTCATGCATAGTCATTCTCGTCTTCTATATTTGGCTAGCGAAAAAACCGGAATAAAGAATAATTATATTTAAAAGACCATTTAGATAAGCTGTTAGAAAGTAGTTTTTCACCAAAATCTCTATTCCTAACATATAGGAAGAATATGAAAAGTCTCATCTACTGCAAAGCAGCTACGTACAGTGACAGTGCTCTATATATATGCGGCGTTTTTTATAAGTACTATATGCGTCACTGTATACGCCATGGATCAATCAAGTCAATTCCCAAAGCTTTTCCTTGTAGTCAATGGATTGTGCTAGACTGCTAGTACTTGATATGATATGATAATTAATATGAACAAAAACATAATAACGACCTGTTTGGTTGTTTTTGGGGAGAGACTAAAGACTTATTTTAAGTCCTTTTTAGTCTCTTTGAACCAAACACTAGGGACTTAATTAGGGACTTTTTTAGATTGGGTAGTAGTTTCAAGAGGTGAGACTTATGGGGACTTTTAGCCCACAATTAACACCCTTTGCCCTTTATTATTACCTCTCTTCCCCCACTCCTTGTACCAGACAGGGGTACAATGGTCTTGTTATGGTGTATTAAATGATGTTAAGTCTATACAAGTTCATGGAACCAAACATCAATGTGGACTTTTATTAAGTCCCTATTTTAATCCCTAGTCCCTGGGACTAAAGAACCAAAGAGGCCTTAAGTCACATTGGTAGCCTCTCATTTTCCAAACCAACCGGACGGTCCAAGCATTTCACGTGGACACATCCAATATGTGAATCGGTTGGATTAACCGACCATTCAGCATACTATCCCCAATTTAAACACGCCATCCTAGCGGACTAAGCCAATTCGCTAAAATTTGTTGTACCGGTCACCGAGAGCATAGGCATACTATCTAGATATATGCCCTATACACTCTGAAATTAATTATTTGGTAATGATACTGATATATATATATATATATATTTGATGAGCTTTGTTTTTGTGATGATGGCGTGGACTTTTATTTGTGTTTGGACTATATGTGATTTCAATTTATTATAATTGTGGTGTTAAAATTATTTCCTTTATTGTGGATCAAGTCTACGTACGTTCTTGGTAATTATTATATTTATGGTTGCATTGTAAAGCTGAAACGAAGTAAATAGAGAGGGTCAATATGCTAAAACAAGATAGAGAAAATATAATAAGAACAGAAACCAGACTAAAAAGACTTAGAGCATCTCCATCAACTTGAAAAAATTGACTTACTAATAAATCTTATGGTTTGGTAAGTTGTTAAATTATTTGGTAGTGGAAAAAACCTCTCTCTCTAACAATTTGTTATTTCAACTTATCAAACGTGGGAATAGCAACTTGAAAAAAATAGCAAGTTGGTTTGAGGAGTTATTGGAGAGTGAATTTTTTGATTTTGCCAAATTTATAAGGATAACAAGTTGGATAGCAACTTGATAAATATAGGCGTGCGGAGGCCGTGAATAGTAACTTGAAAAAAATAATAAGTTGGTTTGAGGAGTTGTTGGAGAGGGAATTTTGTGATTTTGCTAAATTTATAAAGATAACAAGTTGTTTTAAGAAATTGTTGGGATGCTCCAACCTATTTTAGATGGACAGCACCGCTGTAGATCGATGTACGTGGCACCCTAAAAGCACGACAGCAAAAATTGGTACCAGCAGTGCGTAATAAAAACTAGTTACTCCGTCCGCTCTCACCTACGTCACTGACGAAAACAAAAACATCGTTGATCTTTGTCCCGGCGCATGCACAGGCAATCCGGCATCAACCAATGAGTGAGACGAGCCGAGACAGAGCTGGATCCAACCCATACTATCTCCTGTGACTAATAAATCAACTCATCACAGTTCCCTAAACGTGAACGTGTCGTCCTCTCGATATGCTTTGTACATTCACCTGACCTCACGTATGTGAATGTGATGTACCCACAGAGCCCAGAAGATGGAGGTTTCCTTGCTTCCTCCTGACGACTGAACCGACGTAGTACGTAGCATTAGTTGCCATCATCCGCAGCTGTAAAACAGCTGGGTAAGCTAGCAGCTTAAGCTTATCCTCCCACCAAAACACGCGTTGATGCAACCCCGACCCAATCCAGTGCAATTTAGAATTAGCCGCAGGCTCCTTTCTCCACGGCGATCGATTTCGCCGTTGGCCCGAGCGCGACCACGTCGTACGTACAAGCCGCGAGCGACAGCGAACGCGACAGCAGAGCGCGCGCGGCCGGTTGGGTTGGGTCCCCCGACTAGAGACTTCGCTTTGCTCACCCGGAGCCGGAGGCATGCGCCGAGCGCGCGCGAGCCCTGAGCCGGGCCCTTGACGCGACGCCCCGCCAGCCGCGGGCAATCGAAAAGGATCCATGCGTCCAGCGGCTTTGCGGCCGGGGCGGGGGCGCGGGTGACTGGTGACTGGTGAGGTGCATGCACCGCGCCCCCCGGCCGCGCGGAGGACGACCCGAAGCTTCGTCCGTCGTCCCGCGAGATGGCGCGCGTTTGGCGCCGTCCGGTCGTCGGGCTGCCGCTTTCGCTGTCGCTGCCCCGGCCTGCTCGGCCGGCCGGTCCCCTTGGGCTGGACTGGATCGCCTTCGCCGATCGGTACACGGCCCGTGTGGCAAGCGTTTGTATGTCCGTACGTGGGGTTGCGTTACCTTTCCCTGCGTAGATAGATAGGGTCTACTACCATACAACTCGATCGATCACGGACACGTGCTGCTGATCGGAAACCTGCTGCCGGGTTTGGGCGCTTGGGGCGGGGCGGGGCGGGGCGGGGCAGCCGGTCGCTCTCCGCTTGACGACCCATCCCAGACGGACGGACGCATTTGCCGACATGCATGTTGGTCGAAGGGGTCGTCAATCCAGTCGCGTTCGTTCGGGGAATGTGATGCTCGTTTCCTTTTCCCTTTACGTTTGTCGATGGGGTGGCCATTCGTTGCCCGTTGGCACTACAAGTCTCTGCTCATCCGATCCGGTCCATACCTGAGGTTAGGATTCCCAATTATTACGACGACGAAGCAAACACTTCGTGACCAGCGCGCGTGCACTAAACTTTGCTACAGAATCAGATCAGATTCTCTGGTTTTCTGTTTCGCTTGGTTTATCAACCGATTTATCAGACACCGAAACAAAGTTTTTCTCTAATAATAAAACAACCAAAAGTATCATCAGTCGGTTTATCGGCCACCAAAACGATCACCTGAACGGGGTTGTAGCAGCAGATGTGAGTCCAATTATCTATGATAAGAGAATTAAGTAGCTACAGTAGAGTTGTCAGGTGTTCTGCCACTGAAATGCTTTGATATGATATTGGGTCAAGACCGGTTAAAAGATTCTAGTCCTACGTGGGTGCATTGGGGAAAGAAACAATTGAAATTCACTCACGATGGTAGAATAATTATGTTGACAAGGCTGAAAAGGAAGTGAATGTTTCCTGATCCTCTGAATAGATAGGCACTTACTCATTGCATTCAGTTTCACTTTGATTCCAAGGAGAGTATAGTTGTGGTTCAGGAGACGTCTCTTCCTGCTGGTATTCAGAAAGTGCTATGCTCATATCAAGATTGTTTGAGACACCGAGTTTCTTGCCTCCACAAAGGCGCTTTGATCATTAGATTCATCTTATGCCTGGGGCTGAGAGATCTCTAGTGTTTTGGATAATTGATGAAACCTAAAGTACTAACTTAGCTCTAAATGATTGAGTAGGTATAGTACACTCATTGAAGATGATGACAAGTGGTGGATCAAGCAAAGGTGGTGAAGACCTAGAGCTCACATTTGGAGAAGAAGGAGAATGGAAAGACCCTAAGCTAAACAAAGCAAAGGTATATGCTAGGGCTTTTATTTTGGTGATCAAGACACCAAGTGGGTGTGATCATATTTAGGTTAGACAACCGTACTATTAAGAGGGGAAATGCAAAAGTGATTACGGTTTGTCAAGTGTCACTAGGTGTTATCTATATTGCATGAGTATTTAGGACCTAGTGACATACACCATGCTAAATGACAAGTGAAACATGCCAAGACAAGCTCACCAAGGTGGATACTTAGTGCTTGACAACTTAGAGTAAAGGTGGAAGAAGCAGAGACGCACAGAGGGCGTCAGACGCTGAAGAAAAAGGCGCCGGACGCTGTCCGACGCAACGGACGATGGCGTCGGACGCTAGGACTGTGAACTCCGAGCGTCCATCGGCCACTCAGAAGCTCCAAAGAAATTCCAAAGCGCGACGGACAGCGTCCGTCGGATCGTTGTGAAGCGTCCGTCGGGCTTCCAGAGAGCTCTGCAAGCGAGCAGTTTGAAGACATGCGCCGGACGCTGGAGGACAGAGTGTCGGACGCTGGCGACGGAGCGTCCGTCGCCCGTGAAGCAGCCCAACGGCTAGTTTTGACAGTGCGTCAGACGCTGGCGACAGAGCGTCTGTCGCCCCCGTGAAGAGCGTCCGTCGCCCGTGAAGCAGCCCAACGGCTAGTTCTGACAGTGCGTCGGACGCTGGCGACGGAGCGTCTGTCGCCCCCGTGAAGAGCGTCCGTCGCCAACTTAACAGGGCAACGACTAGTGGACTTTGACGGGGTCTATAAATATGTGTTGGCCGGCTAGGGGATCTCTCTCTCGCACATTTGAACATCTTAAGACTCCTTTGAGCTGAGCAAACTCCCTCCCACTCATCTCCATGCTTGGTTAGTGAAAACCCAATAGAGATTGAGTGATCCAAGTGCTTCTCGCATATAGCTTGCATCTAGTGGCACTTGGGAGGCGTTCTCGCTGCGGATTTCTTATTGCTCTTGGTGATTGCCATCACCTAGACGGTTTGGAGTAGCGGTGGTAGATCGAGAAGCTTGGTGATTGTGCTTCGTCGACTACAAGTTGATTGTGAGGGGTTCTTGTGCCTTCCCCGCGGGAGATCGCAAAGGTAACTCTAGTGGATTGCTCGTGGCGTTTCAATAGCCTCATCTTATGTTGGTTGTGCGGCATCCGATGACGGGTTTGGCGTGTGAGGCCGATTAGCGCGTGAACCTCCAAGTGAGTGTCTTGCCACAACGGGGACTAGCTAGTTGGCAAACTAGTGAACCTCGGAAGAAAATCAAGTGTCAACCAGTGTCTCTTGGGATTGATTGATTTCATTGGTATTCACTTGATTGGTTCATCCCCTACTACTCTACGGCGGTATAATCACCTTTCCCATCTTTGCATTACCTTATTCATATTTGTCATAGTATATTAGGTTGTGCCTTGAGGGCTACTAGAATTTAGTAGGAATTGTTTGATCCTAGAGCTTATTAGGATAGAAATTGTGGTTAGGTGGCTTTGCATCCCCTAGTAGGCTAGTGCAAGTCTAGCTTCTCTTCTTAGTTATCTAACTTGTTGTTGAGTTTGTTTTTAGTTTTCAAATTAGGCTATTCACCCCCCCCTCTAGCCATCACTTAGGACCTTTCAGGGGCTCAACCTATGAATGTGAGACTATATAGGTACTCACCATTGAAAAAGGATGAGATTGAAAAACATTGCAAACACGGTCGATAAATACCCATATAGTTCAGTTTTATGAAGAGTAAATTACCAACATGCAAACATTATAGGTTGAGCGTGTTTAGACTAAACTTGTTGCGAAAGTAGTGTTGTGGCATGTCTCTTGATTTCTGATGCACAGGTGTGGAGCTCAGAGGTGATGGTCAGGTAGAGACGGGTCGTGCCGAAGGACAGTGAGCGGTGAAGGGCGGACGTGAGGCTTGGATTGAGGGACCGGAGGGCCGGAGGACCAGCTGTGGTGGCTAACAACTAGGGACATCAACAAGCACAAGAGTACATGAAGGAGTGACTCTGTTGACTAAGTCAAGACGAAAATCGAGCAAGACGAGCGGGGAGGCTCTTGAAGATTTGGCACCCGGGCAGTCGAGGACGCGGTGGCACGTGTCAAGGTGCGGGGGACGCATATGGAGTACGCTACTCGCGAGCGGTTTTGTGGTTTGGGCCTCAAAACCATCGGAGGACGGTTTATAGGGTTGGGACTCAAAATTCGGGCAGAACTTCCGAGAAATCGGGGATGACACGTGGAGGAACCTAGAGGTTGAGTTGAGGCGACGACAAGTCCAAACAGGAAGCGGGACCGTCCGATGGAGATTTAAAAAAGAGAACATGATAGAGTTGGATTGCAATGTCTTACGGCTAGGTGGTTCGCTCATGTATTAGGGGGTGTTTTGAAAATTTCCAAGCACGCTGTTATATAAGGATGATAGCGCTCTTAGCACCCTCACCTTTTTTACATCTCTTCCATCTCCTCCATTCCTCATCTCTAGCTCTCTCTCTACCTCTAATTTTCTTACTTTGTGATTTGTGTATGATTGAGTATTCATGTAATTTGAACAACTAATTGGGAATGAATGTCTTATCCTCCTCATGCTTGTTGGATCCAGATTTGTTAACTTCACCTATATCACAAATCAAAACTTAAAATCTAAAGTCCAAACAAATGGCTCCAGATCTAGAAACATTATTGAATTGTTTAATGTGATATAGATGAATAGCAACACACAATGCACTAGAAGATAACAAAAAAATACAGAATTAAATATGAATCTTGACATCCTAAACCACAACCTAGGGTTACAGGTGGGACAAAAGGAGGTGAATCAATTAAAAAAACATCTAAAGGAGCATTTTTAAAACAAGATATTTGTACAAATTAAGTAAGAACTAACAAACCAGATACTACATAGAACAATTCACATACTATAAGCAATCAAAGCTAAATAGAAATGAACGATATTGACACTACCACAAAAGTATTTTCCTCTGCAACTCCTTACTGCAGTATATCGTAGAGTGGAAGTATAAATTTTGAAATATTTCTGCCGCGATGACTTCGTGTGTTGTCTTGTTATACAGACAGAGTATTTGATGAAGTCGGGGAGAAAGATTTTTCTTGAGCGACAAATAAGAAATCAAGTTAGGCTAGATTACATAAGTTCAAGAGATTGTCTACAATCAACCATTAGACACATGTGTCCATATCGATCATATAGTGTCAGCACAAGAGGTTGAGATTCATTACAAGCCACCTAGCTAAGATAAAATCTTGTTACCACTAAGGTCCAATTAAGATAGATAGAAAACAAAAGAATGACTAACTATTACAAGACGATATAAAGCCTAAAACTTTCCTTTTGGTATCAAGTGTCAAAAAGGGTAGGCGTGGAGAGAAACAATCTAATCCTCAAGCATTCTCTTACGAGGTCACACAATTATGTTTCTAGAAGGATTTCATTGTCAAGTGTTACTGGCACCGATCATCGAGGTCTTAAAATCGCATATGATTGTGGAAGCATCACTTAGGGACTCGACGATCCTCTTATCTCTGATTTGTTTTAGAAGCTGGACATGATTACACTTTGGCAATGACTCAATTTCATGTCGACTTTTTGATAGTTACTCGCTAGGATTGTACTGTAGCATTGAATGGACCAGTGTAACTACAACCTTTACAATTTGTAAGTTGTCACCGATATTGCTGCTTCTCCTCTCCATCATCTTTTTGAGAAGTCCTCTAAAGCTAGGTTGAGATGCATCTACTTCTGTGAAAATCATAGATGTGAAATCTTCCCCTTTGATCAACCGTTTACAATGTATTGTAGCAATGGTGGACAATAACGCTATCTGACGTCTCTTACTATCATCATTTTGGTTTTCACATATGGGATCCATTTCAATTTCGACCTAGAGGTGATCACTATGTTGTGTTTTGTTACTAGCAATGAGTATTTGGATAACCTGTGACATGAATACTCTAGTTAGTTCAATCGAGCAGCTAACTAGTAATGCATTCTTAATACTCTATTTGATAATGTCGGGGATAAAATTTTTATTCAACTAACAACATAGCCTAACAAATGCTTTTGTTTTCCATAGATACTTTTACAAGTGCTTATACAGTTTTTACTTGACTTTACCACCAAAGAGCTTGTTGTTGCCTCTTGGCTTACCTCTTTACATGAGAGAAAGAGTGGCAGAGTTGTCATGACAATGACATGCATAACAGGGCCGGCTCTGGGGGTGGGCTGGGTGTGTGGTCGACCTAGGCCTCTAATTTAGATAGGTATCACCCCATATAGTACATTAATACCAGTATTAGTATGTATAGACGTAAGTAACACTATTTCTAAGAGTACCTAATAATTTTTTTCCTAAAAACATAGAGTTTTATAACTCATAAAAAGTATTAGAATGAATAAAGAAGACCATCTCCAAGAGTTTTAAATAATTCACTCCTAAAATATAAAAGACCTTATTACATCAGAAATCATATACTATTTCTAAATTATCCTAACCACTTTTATATATTCTTTCCCTTGTACATTTGCATCTGGAACTATTTTCTACTCTTTATTTCCACGTCCTTCCACCTCGAACAAAAACGTCAAAGTGAGAAGATACACACGATTTGAAAGTGTGTAACTTTACGTAGAATAGGGTGACTTTTCCTAAGTTCTAAAAAATTAGAAGAATGGATTAGGAGTTGTTGGAGAGAGATTTTCTCATCTGCCTAAAAACCAAGGATTAAGAAGTTTCGGAGATGCTCTAAGTAATTTATTATACATATGTCCATTTTATGATCTTTGAGATAATCTATATAAGATTTTTAAGTGCATCAAATATTATCTACTAAAATAATGTGTATCTATGAGACTATATACATAGAAATATATATAAATATTTTTAGAAAGGGGACTATATACCTCTATATAGAGCAACTTCAAGAGGTTAGTTAAAAATATTCCTAATTTCATAATTTATCCATCTTCTATGAAATCTTCTAAAATAAATAACATGTGTATATGTAGGAAGTTGGAATAGCAGAAGGTGTGTGGCAAGGAAGACACCTTGTGCACGATGGAGGCACGGAAAGTGTCGTATTTTTTGATAGCGAGCGAGACTGTCTATCTATTTTTAGCCAACAATCTCTACGGAATAGACAATGAGTAAATTTGCAAACGGGCTTAGAGAGTCTGTTGAAAATGATTTGGAGCTATATAGTTATATATGGCTTCACGTGTCTTTTTTTTTTTAATTTTGTCCATCGCATATGATTGTGTTTTCTGTTCTGAGGATGAATCCATCCCGCACTTGTTTTTTGATTGTCCCACTACAAAATATGTGTGGAGCCTGGATGTGTTTGGTTCATGGGATGGGGTGGGATGGAGTCATTCCATCCTAGTTTCTAGGTTGTTTGGTTTGTGGACAGGAGAATAGAGTCATCCCAGTCCAGGAATATTCTCTTGAAAAGTAGGACGGACTCGCTCCCAAAATTTTGCCGGCCGCGCTCGCTCCCGTTTGCTGTGTCTGGTGTTGTCATCCTCTTTGCTGATATCCCTCCAACCAAACACCAAAATAGAACCATTCCATTCTTTCAACCAAACACCGAATAGAACCGTCCTGTCTCTAAATCAGGAGCGGAACCGTTCCATTCTACCTCGCTCTCCAACCAAACTTTAGGTTCTAATTGCAGACCTAATTCAATTGAGCAGTATTGGGTTTGGATTGGGAGTATTATTCCTCAAGCCTCTTGCATGCATGTTGTTGGTTTAGCTGATGTTTTTTGGGCCTTGTGGCGCACAAGAAACTTTGCTTTCTTTGACAATAGAAGAATTAAATCTCCTACTGAGATCATTTGCCTAATGTGCTCGTTCTTAAACTGGGCAGGGTTGCTAAAGGAGGAGACTCCGAACCAGATTCTACATGACGTCAAAACTATCAAGAAGACGACGCTCGCTTTTCACAAGCAGGAGGCGCAAGACCAGACCAATGAAGATCGGCAGATTGTGCCTTATTCTGGGGGATGAATGTTTGTAATGTGCTGGCGATAATCGATGTTTGGGGGTTCTTTTTACATAGTTCAGGTTATGCCAACTTTGTCTTCTGGGAGCTATTGTGTTTGCGTCGGGTCTCTTGGATAGACCTCTTTTTGGTTCAAGTTATGGGTCCCTTAGCGTCCTGTAGCTTGTTCGGTTATCTGGGGTTTGTTGTTAACTCGTGCTACGATGTTCTGAACTTTATAATTTCGTTACTCAGGTAATGAAATTCGGTTTTACCGTTATGGAAAAAACATATTAACATGTATATTTTGTGATTAGTAGGTGTATTAATACAAAATTGTCACAAAAAAAAACGAGCAGTAAACACCATCTTCAGTTTTTGTAGATAATAAGCCCATGCATGTACAACAGTACAAGCATGAAGGATATGGTTCAAGCGCAGGGCGGACCTTTTCTTTCAAAGAAACAAGAAAAAAAACACAACAGGGGCCGGTAGGCATTGCGAATTGACGGGAGGGCCGACGTCACCGGCGCGTTCACATACCCATCGTCGTCGTCGTCTCATCCGACCACACTACCTAAGCCAGCGTCGCGCGTACGGCTAACACGTGTCCGCATATATATTCCTCTCGATCGAGATCGGTCCCCAACTGGAGCACGCCAACAAGCTGAGCAAAGTAAACGTCAGCGTCGATCAGAGAGAGGCAATGCAGCAGCAGGTCAAGGTACCAATCCGGTGCGAGTCGCATGCAGTATACTCCTATCCTATGTGCGATCCAGCCGGGGCCATTCAGGGCCGATCGCGACGCGGCCCGTCACGTCTGGGCTCCTCCAGAGACCCGTCACTCGTCCACTCGTCCAAAAAGAAGTGAGCAGCGGTCGTAGTGGGAGGAGGCCGCCATGTCTAGGAATAAAGATTTTAGTGAAAAATTATTTTTTAATAATTTATCCAAATTTTTATCTAAATATAGCTATTCTCTAATTTAGATTTCTCTATGTGCGTAGATATAAAAAGTGTTAGAAAATAATGATTCTCTAAAGTAGGTGAGATATAAAAAGCTTTTAGAAATATAAAGAATACAAGCTATTTTATATAAAACTCTTAATTTAGAGAGTGGAATTTACAAAGACTCTTGAAGATTTGAAGATGCTCTAACTAACCTCTGATAGCTCTCTCCATGGCAAAGCATGTTGGAGCATGGTGGCATCTCCCTAGTCCCTTCCATGTACTAGCATCATTACGTGTACTTAATCACCAGGGCCGGGGTTAGGTTCAGAGCATCTTTTGGCACGGTTTTAATTCCGTTCCGGCTCCATATATATAAGTGCGTGGAAGAGAGATTTAAACATGGACAAACAAGAGATGGTGAAGCTCAAAATAATGTTTCGTCTAGTCGATCGGTTTACAGAGTTTGGCTCCACTAGAGACTGCACCCTTAGCAAATTGGTGGCAGCAGACTAGAAAGACGGTGCCCAAACCTTTTAGCGTGGATTCAATTCAGTGGTATTGCTCACGACATGAAATTTATGGAAGGAACGCAACCATCAAACCTTTGACAGAGTGTCCCAAATAACTCAACACCTCTTCTTTTACATCATCGAAGAAACAGACGCCTAGGTAAGCGCTGGTTTTAATGTCCTATCGTTAGTGCTCAGCACAGGAGCTCTTTAGTTCATACTGTGGGTCTTTAGTGATGGTCGTACAATCGGTGAAGCTAGGGGTGTAAAACTTTCAACTCATTAATGAAACACGTGCTAAGCACGTTTTCGAAAAAAAACAATACTAAGGCTCCTTTTGGAAGCAAGGGGGACTGGGGGAGCAAAGCCCATGGAATAAAACCCCTCCACTAATATATTTGTCCGTGCTAACACTACGATTTTTTTAGAAAAATGCTTTAGAAAACAACCAATTTATTTTGACAGAGTTTAACTTTTTACACAATAGTATATTGCCCGTGCTAACGCTACGGTACCATCTAGCAACACAAATCAACCTACAAAGAGTATAATAACTCAGGTCAAAATAATAAGCATAATAACTCTGTTCAAAATGAGCTGAAGATGAGCCCATAAAAAATATCAGTACATCACTTTAGTCAAATTGGTAGGTCTGTAACACTAATCACCAAACAACTCATGTGATTAGCTTGGACAAACTGTGAAACCTCCTTCCCTCCCCAAATCTGGAGCAAATCAAAACTTTTCTTCATATTCTTAAACACCAAGTAAAATGAACTGAAAAGTGAGACTCTACGATGACCAACAAATCGCAAAACGATATTCATTATTCATTCACTTTCTAACTATATGACCAAAGCATGCCAAACAGACCTCAAAATCTCAAATTGCTTGAACCAGGCATATGCAATACTGAAAAGCATCTTCCTGACAGTACTGAAGTGTGAAATCACATCGTGGTAATTAGGCAACTGTGTGAATCAACAATCAAAATATTATTTTTCAAAAGCTCTAGAAAGCAAGGCAAATGTACATAGGCTCTTAATTATATGTAGATCACAACAAATCTCATCTTGCATTTGCATAAAGGATATGAAACATGCACTTTGCAGGTTCTAAAGAATCATCTCGATCACCTTTTGGTTGAGCAGCCATGTCAACTGTGTAGTCCCTAAAAAACAAAATCAATTTTTCATACAAAAAGACGTTCAAAATCAAAATCACATCATTGACCAAGGAGAGGCTGACCAAAGAAAGCAAGTCTTTTTTTTTCCTCGAACCTGTTACCTGCTTCTTGCTTGATGTAGCAGCAGCACCAGAAGAAGAACTCTGCATTTGCATCATCAACCTCCTGTTAGCACCCAGTACTGCACTGCAAGCAGCGTTGTTCCTGCCTTTGCTTCTTGCTGTTTATTAGATATATTAAAGAACTATAAAACTATTAGAGACATTAATTATTAGAACACAGTCTCATGTGTGTAGGAGCGTATAAGGGCATCCGCAATAGTAATAGCTAGTACTAACTATTTGATGAGCTGATGTGGAGGTGAGAGACAAGAATAAAGACTATTTTATATCACTGGACCTACATGCTCCTCTCACATGTTCTTGAGAAACGTGAAATAGACTAGCTATTTGCTCGTTACTAGTGACTATTCTCTCTCCTACTTTTCTCTTGCCACATCAGATCTAGCTAGCCAAATAGCTAACCATTACGGACGCTCTAAAGAAACTAATAAGAACATGTCAGATACTCACGTGCACACACCTGATCTGCCTGATCTCAATCGGTTGACAGGGAGCGACAGGGACGGTAGTGGCACCACATCGCGTCCACCCGCTCGGTTGCAGTAGATCCGGTCCACCCGCTCGATTGCAGTCTGCAGAGACCGCGTCATTGCAGGGAGCGACAGGGACGGTGGTGGCGATCACAGCGAGGGAGAGGGAGCGGCACAACAGCTCGGCGGTCGGTGTGGATTTGCAGTGCGTGGCGATCGATGCCGGCCGATCTCACGTAATTTTCGCGCGTGAACAACTGGCGGCTGTCTTTTCATCGGGATTACAGGGAAGGCAAATCAACTACTAATCCAGGGAAGACAAATCATGACTCGATCCCCTATTCCCCTTACCGCGGCGCCCGCTCGGCCGTCACATCCGCTCCCTACGCGTCCGTCGCATCAGCCCGCCCAACGCGTGAGGCCCGCAAGAGCAGGGCCGGCCCTAGGGGAGGGTGGAGTGTGCGATGGCCGAGTGCCCGAACATAGGTATAAAATCTCATAGAAGATAATAAATAGATGTTATTTCAGGAGGTTAGAAATTGTCAGGCTCTTTCTTTCCCCGGAAACGAGGAGTTGTGTGTCTGCGTCGTAGCATGTTTTTAACTGAGAAAGAGCAAAGATGGCATCTTGTATAGCTGTACTGCTGCTTATTGGATCGAGGATCGAGAATAGGACTACATGATAAGATTAGACAAGTAAACAACGTACAAATTCTATAAGGGGATGTTCAGGCTACCTTTTTTTTTTCCTTATTCAATTTTAATCCAAATTAATTATTTCTATAGTATTATAGACTTCTAGTAATTGTAATTTATACTCATATACTCATATTTTTCTTCTAATTTAGGAGCTTAAATTTTAGAATGTTACTTAAAAATTTATATCTGAAGCTAAGAAAGAAAACAAAAAATAATAAGAAAATCAGTTTATTCAATCATAATAAGGTGATACACGTAAGTTTTTATACCTAAGATTCTAATAAAGTTTTTGTTACGTCTGCCGATGCGTGGTAGGTATGCTGTGAGCCGTTGATCTTGAAGGAGGGGAAGTTTTCAATTATATAGGAGATGGGTAATATACTAACTAAAATGACATCCTCGTGGATTTCTCACCCCCGACAAAAGTCTGGGATTCCGAAGGGATTTGAGTTTCCAAATCAATACTAATGATAGGTTGTAACCAAACTGAGTCCATATAGTATCAGTGTCTGCCATCCAGATTTCCCACGAGGAAAAGCATGAAAGCAATATGATCGATAATTAACAATGGTGCGCCGTAGGAGAGAAGAGAATATCCGAAATCCACCACTGTCTAACCATCGGCGCCACCAACCGCGCGGCGGCAAAGTGTCGCAGGCGGGCAGCAGCAGCGGACAGCGGGAGTGACCCGCGCACCAATCCCTCCTCCTCCCGATATTTTCCTTTCCCGGGAGTCGCATCCATCGATTCCCAGCGTGATCTTGTCCGGGCGGGGACGCCGGTGCGCGTCTCGACCGGCAAGGCTCGCCGTCACGGCGCAGCACGAGTGTCCTCGCAGCAGCCGCTGGCAGCGATCGGGGGACGTGGATGGATGCAGCGCCGGGCCGGAGAGCCGCTTGGACATGGACTGGGCTTCCGCCGGCCGCCGGGTCCCGCGGGGCACGGGCACTGTCGGTAATCCACGTGTGTGGCTGCGCGGCCCCGGCCGACAACCGCGTCTGACCCGCCATGGCTCCCCATGACGTGGTGGGCACGCCTCGCCCTCGCGTCGGGTTGTGCAGCAGTACTGCACGCCTGCACTGCACCGGTACTGTACTAGCAGGACGGGGCCCCAACGGTGCCGCCGTGGTCTACGGGTGCGTTAAGGTTGACCTTGACCCCGTCGTCCATGAGAGTGCCGCGAACGGCTGCTCGGTTTCGTTCCTTTCCTTCCCAGCCAGGATCTTCATTACGTACATGTGGTGGTTTTATATATATAATCTTTCTTTACAATATATTATTATATACGTAGCAATCTATGCGCATTTAGGTGGTTTGGTTGTTGATGCCTTTTTGTATTATCTTTTTTTTTTAGCGCGAAGCGATGCATTGCAGCTGTGCTGTCTGTTTCAGAGCACACTACTACTAGTTGTATAACTTGGATGAAATGAAATGGTCAAATTTCTTTCTTTGAGAAGAGAATCAGAACGGGAGGTTACAGAGGATCCGTGGTAGCGCTCGAGCGATCGATCGACCGATCTTTGGCTTTTGTCCGGTACCTGGAGTAGCATCAAGGTCTGGGCCCCGTGCGACGATGGGGGATTTGGCAATGGATCGGCGGCGATCTTGCTTCGTCCTCTCGTGATCTCTCTGACGTATGTCTGTGTCTGTCCGCTACTTCCGCTCCGCTCCGTTTCATTGAAGCTTCGTGTTCCTTTCTCTTCCACGAGGGACGAGGCAGTACAAAACAAATGTGAAATGCGATTCATATACAAAATATCTAAGAATACATAAGCTCCGTGGTGGGTTTGACCACGTCGAAGAATATATAAGCAAGCACTTTCCAAAATGACATTCTTATAATTAGCTAGCAGCTGTAAAGTGATGGAGTAAGTTGGTTCCAGCTCTCGTTGATTCGATGCGCACAAGGTAGCTACGTGTGTGCGTGCATGTCATGTCACGGCCGGCCGGGTGGCTCTGGGTTTTCGTGAGCCATGGCAATATAATGTTGGCATGCATACATGGATGTGCACCTGGCCGTGTTGTGCTGTGCACTGCACAAGTTAATTTGTGTCACCAATCTAGTAGTACGGTATGTGCCGTGGTGGTAGCTTTCAGATTCCATGTTCAAAAAAGAAGAGGAAAAAAAGCTTTCAGATTCCGCGTCGAATGATCGAGAGGTGAAAGAAGAAGAGGAACACGCGGTGGGCCACCCACGTCCGTGTGTCTGTGTGCGCGCGGCAGCAGGTTAGAACTGCTGCACTTGTTCACGATTTCACACCGGTCCCCTGCTTGTGGTCAGCCTTGGCCGTTGCTCTTGCTCACCCCGGAAGAAATGCTCCCGTACGTAGGTATACTCGATTTTCACACTACTAGGTACTTAATCCGTCCTAAATTATAGTTCGTTTGACTTTTTTAACTATAAATTTGAACAGTCTTATTCAAAATTTTATACAAAATATCATTTCTTTTAGTGTGACTTACTTATTTAATAAATAACCTACATAAATAACTTAAATTTGATTATGTTTATAAAAAAAATTTGAATAAGACGAGTGGTTAAAGTTGAGGTTAAAAAAATCAAACAAATTATAATTAAAACTGAGCTCCCTGCGTGCTCTGGCCACAACGTGGATGTGTTCATGAGAGCGCAGGCTCACCAAAGCATCGATCTGTGGCCATAAACAACCATTATTTACCAGTACTCCTGTGTAGGATACTGTACTGGGTACTGGTACCTGGAATTGCCACGTGGATGTGGTGCGTCGCTCTCGCGCTGGCAGGGCTGTGGCACGAACCGACCAAGCAGATAGCTGAAGCCTGCAGCGAAGCCAAGTCCATCCATGGGTCACGACGAGCCATGCTGCATATGCGGATAGGTGGACGTCGACGGCCATGCCGTGCCTTATCTCTGCCTCCTCTCCCCTGAACTCTCAACGGCCAACGACGTCTCTCTCTCTCACACACACACCACCTGACTGACGGGTTTGTTCGTTTCGTTTTGCTCTTGCGAGTTCTGACAGCCAACTACTACTACTCCACCTCACAAATTCCTACGCGCAAGATGATGATGCTTCCACCGGACGTATCTCCCTCGCCCGATATTGGCAGGGCCCACGCCTGTCTGCGCGCGCCTACCGGCTTAAAATACTGTAGTAATGGGCCGCCTATCATGGGTCCGCAGGCCCACGCGGGGTTAACGCTAATTCCCCACCGCCTGCGTCCGTCATGTTTCACCCGTCAGTGCATGCGGTCAATTTATTTACTACTAGTACTCACAGCAAAGCAACTTTGATCATGTGACGGTGACGTGTGTTACCACGGCCGACCACGTCTCTCTAATCCCCATAATAACGGAACATCTCTTTCTTTCTTTCTTTCTTTCCGGCTGCTGGGACGTGAATAGGAGCTGTAAAAAAGGAGGCGACACAAAATATAAATTACCCTCACCAGTTAAATAAAACGTTTAATAATATCTTGACTGATAACGATCTGACATCATATCACTGTGTGTATGTGGTAAGGGACAGATTTGTTTCGGCTGGGCTGCTGCATGCCCACAGGTGGTTCCTTATCAGATCAGAAGCTGTGGAGCATCATTGCCACAAGAGAAACCCTTTGCTTGGACGACGACGAGAGGAGGCTAAAATTAAGAAATTCAGTCAGCATAAATCATCCCAGACATAGCGTGGCTTAATTCAGTTTTCCCCTCAATTTGCTCGGATATGATCACACGCTACTCATATGCCACTGCCGCAAGCACCGTCACTGGAATGTTCGCCAATGATACCAACCGATCGCGTATCAATAACGAAAACAACTCGACTCGACGTGCGCGCGCAGGCGTATCTAACCCAAAGCTCGTAAACAAACCCGGGGGGCAAGATAATGAAAACCCAAGCACTGAAAAAATAGTAGTACTAGGAGATGAGATGGGTAGAGTGCGTCAGCGCACTTTGCCCACGCGACCCGTGCCCCTCACAAAAATAACGAATAGCTTTTCTGATCCGAATCCGAAAATAATAAACATCAATCTCCTCTGGTGCTGATCGAGAAAGCGAGACGAAGGTCAGGGGAAAAAAAAGGCGCGAGAAATGGACGTAAATTAATTTGGGAAATATCCAGGACGGCCAATGAAGGTCAGGAGCGCTCCCGGCTGCCACCGCCTCCCTCCGGCTTCTATTTAAGAAGGCGCCCCCCGCCACCATCCTACTCACCACACACCACCACCGCAGCTCACCCCGCACCCGATCAGGTAGCTGACGAGCTGAGCCGCGCGCAGATGGTTTCGCGGCCGCTAGAGGCTTAGCGTCGAGGAGGAGGAAGCGGCGTGCCACATGTTGAGTGAACAGACGGCGGCTAGCACTAACAGCAGCGGCGGCGGCGGCGAGGTCGAGCATCAGGAGAGGAGGAACGTCGAGGACAGACGGCTGCAGCCGGTGGGGGAGAACGAAGAGGAGGACGAGGAGGAGTTCAGGGACATCCACGCGCTGAGCCCGCCGCCGAGCCACAGCCAGCCGTCGTCGTACCGCCGGGGGTCGAGGCACACGTCGATCCGCTCCGTCGGGAGCGACACCGCACCCAGCGAGCTCTTCCCGACTATGAGCAGGGAGTTCTCGGCCATGGTCGCCGCAGCAGCCAGCGCCAGCGCCAACAACGGTGACGCCAATAACGCCGCCGACAGGGACGTCGTGGACGGCATGGGCAGGATCAGGGAGGCCGAGGAGGAGGAGGAGCTGGAGGAGACCAACCCGCTGGCCATCGTGCCTGACAGCAACCCCATCCCGTCGCCGCGCCGGGGCCCGCCCACCCCAGGTGCCGCTGATGTCGCGGCGCTCATGGCCGCCAACGGCCACGGCAACGGCGAAGGCGGGGTGTCCGTGGGGCAGGTCAGGAAGGAGGAGGTGGAGTCCAAGATCGCCGCGTGGCAGATCGCCGAGGTGGCCAAGGTCAACAACCGCTTCAAGCGCGAGGAGATCGTCATCAATGGATGGGAGGGCGACCAGGTCGAGAAGGCCAGCGCATGGCTCAAGAAGTACGAGGTAGTAATCCATCTATCTATAACACAGCTTCACTCGAAACCCCCCTAATTTTAATCATGAAAGTGTTCAGTTCTGATGTCAAATGCATGGCGTGTGCAGAGGAAGCTGGAGGAGAAGCGTGCCATGGCGATGGAGAAGGCGCAGAACGAGGTGGCCAAGGCGAGGCGGAAGGCGGAGGAGAAGCGCGCGTCGGCGGAGGCCAAGCGGGGCACCAAGGTGGCAAGGGTGCTGGAGCTCGCAAACTTCATGAGGGCCGTGGGGAGGGCGCCATCCACCAAGCGCTCCTTCTTCTGAACTCAGCAATTCCTCTGCCGCCGCCGCCGCATGTGCAGCTCAGTTGTTCGTTGGGAATGCACGGATCGTTCACCGCTTCACTCCACGGGATCAGACAGAGTGATCAGTGACGTGCTAGCTGTGTGGAACGGCTTGTTTTAGTGTTGTATCCACATGTATGATTTGTAACTTTTCTCTCTCCTGTTTTGTGTTTACTATGGTATGGTATTTGCAAAGTCCATGGCCACGACGGACAGGGAAAGTACATGCTCCATACCATAAGAAGGATGTGCTCTGCCTGCCCGAGTCTTGAGGGCAAGAGCTGCCTGTATTTTGTTTTGGAATTTTGTCATCAACGATTGTGTATGTCAATATGAACAAGATATGAATCAAGTCCATTACCAGTTACCACGGTGTAAACTGGACCGCTTGCCCACTTAATTAGATTCTCAAGTACGTACTGGCTTTCTTCGTTTATTTCCTTCACTGCTGTGAAGCATCCATATACTCCCATACCAAAATGTTCAAGTGCTCAACGGCAAAAAAAAACTGACAATTCTTGCAAGCCCTATAGGTGGAAGAGTGCTTATTTAGGAAACACTGAAGAGTAATTTGGCACACATGTACAGTACAGTGAACTCCATGAACTTTCTGCTTCTCTGCATGCACTGACGAGCTTCACTTGGAACATCAGTTTTGCTGTAGAGCTAGAACCATCAGTTGTGAGGTCAAAGCTGTCTCTGACTATTCGAATCTCACCTCAACTCAGTCACATAGTATCACCACAGTCGTGAGGAATAGCACTCATCATTAACACAATATCCTATATCCGAAAGTGTCATCTAAAAAAAAAGAGAGGTTGATGATAGGGTCTTCGTGTCGCTATATTAATAAATTCCGACCCATACTTCCAATTAGCATGATCATATAGTTTAACAAAAAGGAAAGTATACTGGTACTCACTCTGTTTTTTATTACCTTATATATATATATATATATATATATATATATATATATATATATATATATATATATATATATATATATATGCTTTAAGTCAAGTGAATTAGTTTAATCGTAGTATATTTTAAAAGGAGGTGCTAAACAATATCCATATATCCTCCCTAGCAGAAAAGTGTCCTTCAGCTTTCTTAATTCTAAGGTGGAGTGTAGTGCAGTGCACCAAAGATTTTTTTTTCCCCGAGACACAGTGCACCAAAGATGGTCTTCAGTATATATTACTCACTTGGACGCAAGATTAGTTTTTCTTTGTTTATTGTTCGGCTCAGCTTAACACAGCAACAGTTCAACTCAAAATATTCATCTGCTCCAGATATTAAAAGGTGGCTGATTCAATAATGTTCTTTGAGTAAGAATAAACTAAAACATTGACTGATATAACAAGCGAATAGGATGATTTTTAAATTATTATGTTGCAAATTAGTGAAGGTGTGAATAAATGCGAAGGTAACGCATAATAATGTTATAACGAACAGACAAAATGGGGTTCTGGTAGGAAGAAAACATTATTGTGTTCCATGCACCTTTCTGATTGCACGGCAAGGGAGACCAGAGAGGATGCGAATCCACGGATTCCTTGCCCCTGGACAGAGCGAAGACGGCCTCGGACCCACTAATAGGCCGCGCCCGCGCGGGCCTGTGCCTCGTATTAATTGGCGGGAAGACAGGGCTAGCCCATGTGCGTCCTCTATACACGGAGCGCAGGCACGGAGCAGGCGGCAGACCATCTCACATGTGAACAGAGCGCCGCCTGTTCTTCTGTTCGCTTACTTATGGAACATGGCGTGTTCCGAACTTCACCTGTCAGCGGCCAGCGGTTAAATGATCACGAGATTAGCACAAGAAATTACATGCTGATAAAGAAGTTCAGTTATGCTCAAGTATCAAAGAAGAGGGAGATAATAAGAGATCGAAAGTACGCAGTGAAGTTTTGCCATACCTTGTTCGGTCTGGTCTAGATGAAGGGTTGATTCTTGATTGTAACTCAAGGTCGGGTGACTTCGCTGCCAGTTGAAATGGTACCCAATATAGGCGCCTCTGGTAAGTCGTAACTATATGTTTTCTCCTGCAATGCTCAGAGCTTGAAAAGGAACGGGCAACAGTAAAAGGTCATATAGGTTGTAATGGATTACACGAATGGGAGAATATCAACCCAAAACCAAAAGTTACTCTGCTTTCACAGTATTTAGTATAAATTGGTGCAGACATAAAGCCTTATTTATGTACAAAAACTTCTGCATAACTTAGAAGAAAGGGGTCAACACTGTACAGGGCACACCAACTAATGCAGCAGGATGTTCTCCACTCATCTCTGAACTATTTAGTATCGCATAGCCTTATCCATATATAAGACTGTCAAGATGTTCTCCACTGCTCCCACCAAAAGACGTCTCTGGAGGTTTTGGCAGATCATCCAAACTGACCAAAGGTTCCTTTGAAGTATGTAGCAGATCAATCACATCAGCCGATGGCACTTTCACTGAAGAAGCATCTGTCCCTAAAGGGTTTATCTGGTCAGCCACGTCAACTAGAGGCTCATTGACGGCAGAAGTATATGGCTCTGATGGTGTAGTCAGGTCAGCAACATCAACTAAGTCTGCAGCAGAAGCATCTTCATCTGAAGATGAGAGTGTACCAATGCCTGCATCACTGTCAATACCCTCAAGATCAGAAATTGGCGCTTCAGAATCAGACGATTCAGCAAGCAAGACTTCAAGGGATGGGGTGCTCTTATTGGTACCCTTTGCTGCAGATGTCATGCCCAACAAGTCATCCTTAAACTCATAAAGCAAATCACAAACCTGTTGGAGCTCATCCCCAGAAATTAGTGTTGCAAGAGGACGATCTCCAATGCCTGCAAGATCTTCCATGTAATTTTCTGATGTGTCGTTCCCTGAAACAACAGGTTCTCTGGCAGGTACTCCACTAAACGACTCCATACTACTCAAACTTGACCAGGAATGTTCCCCGTTCTGTTTTGAGAAACTCTCATCTATATTCCAGTCCAAACTGCTGTTCTCAATCATTTTTTTCTTGGAATATGCATGATACTGAGAAAATATAGAGTCCATCCTCGAAGAGAGACTAAGTCCATTCTGTGTATCCTTCAGGCCACATTCCTTATCTGAGGCAGCTTCTTTTGTATTATTAATATCATACCCACTAGTTCTGGGGGCATGATTGCTTGATCCTCCAAATTTTGCTCCAATGGGTACACTAGACAGAAATTTTCTCTCATCCGCATCAACATCAAGAGCTTTCTTCACTAGAAGTTGACTAATATTGTTTGAGTTTTTACCAGCTCCAGTCGATGTTCTCTCAAAAGACAGTTTTTCAGCACCATCATTACCAAGGCATACCTCAGAAGTACCATTCTTACAAGAGCTAGCATTCCTTACTGCAAGAAACTCCACCAAGGATATGGAAGGTCTATTTTCATTCACCTTAACTCCAGTATCAACAGGTTCAAAAACTATAGGAGGCTTTGGAGGATCTAAAGGTCCATGCATTGTATCCAAATTAGAAACATTGTTTTGTGTATTCACGCAACTCCCATCATCAATAGATTCCTCAATTGTATCAGTCGGTGAGGGAACATCCAATGGTTCTATGATTGCAACAAATGCCACCTTTTCTGTATAGAGATCACAGTTCTGTTCTTTTATCTCAACCTTGCTATCCAACATTTCCTTTGAGAGAGAATTATGTGGAGTTGTATCAATATCCTGAGAAGATATGAAGGCACCGACCAAATTTGCATCATCAGATGTACCCAGAAATTGGTTAGCTGAACCATCTTTAGTGGACATCTCGCCAGTTTTTCCAGGACAAAGGGAGGAACTGAAGGAATCATTAATATGTTCAACACTTAAATTACTGGTAGTGCAAACAGCAGGTTTTGAAGATGATGTTCCTATGGTGGAAATGAGTAATGCCTCCAATGCGGACGCCAACGCACCATTGATAGATACAGTTTTTTTGCTCTTGGTGTTGCCAGTTGTGCTTTTCCTCAGAGTATCATCAGACCACGTGTGATCATCACCATCACCACAAACTTCTGCCTGTTTCTTTTCTTCCACTTCATCGTCATCATCATCATCATCATCATCTGGGAATTCCGGAACCTTGATAACTAAACCCGGGGAAGTCTTACGCTCCTTTTCAGAAGATAGAGCAGGTCTATCATGGAAGTTTCCATCAGTTAACTCAGGTTGAGAAATAAAATCAGGGACCTTCACAAGTAGCCTTGGTACCACATTAGGCCCACAACAATTAACATGGTTTCCATTAGTTATTACATTATAACCACAGGAATCATCTGACATAAAATCTGGCGCCATGACAACTAACCCTGGCTTCCTATCAATTGTAGAAGTACTTCTATCATTAGCACCATTATGTGCTTCTCTCCTGTGAGCTCTTCATATTAGGCATACCATCTGGTGCTGACCTAAATGCAGAAGAACCTCTCAAAGACTGAATATCCACAGAGAATGAACTAAACTGTTCCTCCAGACGCTGAAGCCTTGCCTCGATGCTACCAAGGGGCTTTATCATGCTGTCCTCAAACCTAGAGCAATATAATTCCATCTTCTCTACCTTCGAGAGCAGAGTATCCAGCTTTCTCTCAATATGATTATAAGGAGTAAAGTTTTCATTGATGAGGGGATTAGCAGGATGACCTGCGTTTAAGTTTTGCTGGTCCTTCACTGATGGCACTTGTGTACTTTCTAATGTTTGTACAGGCAACGGAAGAGAATCAGGGTCCTTGAACTGGAACTCACTTTGGCTAGTTTTTTCATCAGATGCTGTAACACCAACTGTAGGACTCATTCCGCTTTCTATCCCTGCAGATGTATACTTCGAATCATTTGTGCTACACAGCCCTGCTCCCTGTGTATCCCTTTCACATGTGCTGCTCTCTTGATTCCGTGATCCATCAGAAAAATAACTGTCATCAATTTTCAAATTCCTTGATTTAGATATTTGCATAAGGCTAGGAACAAGCATTGCCAGCAAAGAACTGCCTCCCATGTTTCCAGGATCTCTTACTGAAACATCATTGGTGGACTCAACAGGATCAGCAAAAATGTAGATTTCCTCAATGTGCACTGATGTCTTTGACTGAAGTGATAGAAAACGTATAGTAACAGACACACATGGGTTAACATCAGTCATCTCGGCAGTAGCTTCATAGTGTGCCTGCAATACATATAATAACAAAATATAAGAAAGATGTTTTTGCTACATCCAAAGTTGCAACTTGTAAGTACGCCTACTCATCAATCCCACTTCTCTAAAAGTACCGAACAAAAAGGCTGTAGATACCCTTGAGAAGAACTCAATAAGAAACTCCTAACAAAGAAAAACCATCCTTATTTTATCGAACAAACTCACACAGAGTATTAAAAAAAAACTCAACACAACAACTGATCTATCTCTGGTATTCAATATCGCTTACCTCCCAACACTTCATCATTTCATTTCAGAGGTAAACAGAAAATTTAATCTCTCTCGATTTGACAAATCTACAATGTGCATTCAAATCAATTTTTTCATGCAGTTGTGGATTGGATTAACTCTACAGGTTCAACAAAGTTCAGGTGACCTATGTCAGGTGACAAATGAATATTAACCAACGTTTATTGTGCAGAACCCAAAAAAAATGAATCACATACCAGAGTATTTTCTTGGCTGGTTCGAATAGCATTCCTTTGCTGAGATTCTAGTGTTTTATTCCCCGCAGGAGATTCTGGGATCTTGACATCAACCCAACTATCATCATCACTAGCACTGCTTACACTCTTTACCTCATGTCCATGCTTGTCACTGTTTAAACCACTGCCAGTCCACTGAGACGTACTTTCTTCACCACAGGACTGCGGTTCTTTAACAGCAAGTCCACAACGTACGGTGCATAGATAATCCTTGCTGGTACCCTTTGCATCAGGAGAGTGGTATAGTTCATATATCCGAGCTGTGCTTCGCACATACACCCTATGAATCTCATACTTTCCCCTGAAACTAACTGAATAAAATCCTTGAATAAGTTTTTGTGTATACAGAATGAGAATGCAACTGTCTACAAATTCGCACTACTAAAGGCTTCCATAGGAATTCAAGCATTCAAATGTTCAACAGAAGATGCCAAAATGGCGAAACCAGGCATGACGCTATCAAAGTAGAATTGGCCATAATGCCATAATAAGATTGCATGGTAAAGCAGACTCCGATAATGTTTAGCTATAGTAGATGTAAAACACCAGCTAAAGTAATTTCTGAAGTATCATAGGATCTGAAACTACCAATACCAAATACTGTTGCTATGGTCATGGACTGAATACGAAGCATCAGAATGTTAAATGTAACTAACCACCACTCCTTCAACAGAAAATGGACACACTATATCTCATATAGTGATCATACATCAACTTATGTAGTCTGTACCAACATTATGAGCAGGTTCTAGGCATCACAACAAGTCGTTATAGTTAACTAGTTTAAACAGAACGTAAGATTAAGAAAGGGACCCAAAAACATTAATACGATACGGTACTTCAGCCCAATGGAACCATCACAGCAGTAGATCTCCAGACCCAAACAGCCGATGCCCAATTCGGTTTAGATAGTACAAGCCTACTAGGGTTTTGCCTGCTCGGACGCTGCCGAATGCAAGCAGAGCGCGCAGCTGCATCCGATCAAGGATTCGACTAACGCGAGCACATCAATTCGCAACAAACCTCCAAATTTAATATTGACTAGCTAGGCTGGCACTACCGAAGACAAAACGAGGACTCACCAGTGACCTCGCAGGGGCAGGGAGTCATGTCGCGGTCCGAGTCGGCCGGTGGGTGGCACAGCACAACGCCCGCCGGCGACGCCTCCGCGTCGTCGTCGGAGGTCTCGAACGAGACAGCGTCCTCCACGGCCCCGCCGGCGGGACCGGGGACCCACGTGCCGGTCGCCGTCCAGGGCCGTCCGCCGGGCTCCTTGCCTCCCGATCCCGACGCCGCCATCTCGCACCTCCACTCCACGTGCTGGCTGAGTGATGGTCGAGTCGGTAGCGGTGGTGAGGTGTTGTGCTTTGTGCCGGTGCGTGCGCTCGCCGCTCGCCTCGGTGGCTTCCGGATTCCGTCGAGCGATCTACCGGTAGTAGCTTTCGCTAGACGCGAATTTGGTGGTGGTGGTGACTCTGACCGACGGACTGTGGATCTAAAGCTTCGCAGGCCCTTGTGGACTTGTGGTTTTTGTTTGGGCCGTATGCCTGCCCATTATCAGCTTACTTGAAATAACATGGGCCATACGGCCTGATAGCTCCATTTGGCCCGTTTAGGTCGTCAAAATCGTTATCCACACGCGCGCGTCGGCCACTACAGTCCACACGCCGCTGACACCTTTCGTTCCGGGGCGACCTCTGGCAAGGATGCAGGTGCCAGTCCGCCCGCTCGCTCCGAGCGCCGTCGGAGGAGGAGGAGGAGTTGCGTTTCCGGCGGGTCTTGCCCGGTCCGTGCGTGAGTGGAGGGGGAGGACGTGTCGGAAGGTAATCAGCTTCTCGTCGGCGGGAAAGGGGGGCGAGGAGGCGGCGCGGCGCGAGACGCCGGAGGAGACGCGGAAACGGCTGGAGGAGCTGGACACTCTGCTGGAGGGACTGGTCGAGCCCAAGATGCGGCCGCCAACGCCACCACCTCCTCCGGGTAATTACAGCCTCAGAGCCTCTGCCAACCCATCTCAGCTTACGGAGTACTATGTCCAATGCTAATAGGGCAGGCTAGTAGCCTCTCTGTACGTGTCCATTCTCCTGATCTTTCAGTTCTATGGAGTACTAGTAGTTGAAATTGAAAAGGGAACTTTATGATATCTTCGTCAGTGCCAACAATTCATGCTAAGTCTGTCGCCTGAGCTAGTGCTAGTTTGCATGAATCTGTGTTTTCTGAAACGGCAACAGCATTAAACTATGTAGTTTTATGACGTGCAATGCAAGGTTGTCTCTTTCATACTGAAAGTTTTGACCGGGCTACTGCATTCAGAAGAGGTGGACCAGTCCTCGTGTTACTCCCTTCGTCTCATTGAAAATATAGTTTGAGAAATATGTCTGTTAGAAGAACAAGGCTTTTAGTGACATTTTTAATGAGACGGAGGGAATATGTAGGAACTTAGGTCGAAGGTACTTTAGTAATCAGTATGCAGTGTGCTGCACAAGTGTACAACTCCTGCCACTTTATAGTAGCTAAGTAAATAGTAGTAGAACAGGAGTAGTGTCATCTCTTGTGTACGGATAATTATGTGCAGTGTCAGTTAAGATTCTTAGACTCTTACGGAGTATGGAAGAAGAACTGTTGTCATGTGTTTTAATTTTAAATGCTCGGTCCAAAACTGGAAGAGTTCCTTTCTAAAAGGTCAAACATAGAATAGTGCTTCCAAATCTTTTAACCAAGAAGAATGAAAAATCTTTACTGATCTTGAACCACCAGCAGACTGAGGTTACTACTTACTACTGCCTGCGCACAGGCTTTTAATTGCTTTGGTAGCCAACTCAATTTTCTTTGAGACAGCACACCTGCAGACAAACACAAGTTATGCTACAGTTGCTGCTGGATTACAGCGTTTTGACGTCATATTACAGTATCTGTTGTATATTTACTGTCGTTTGGTTGAAACAGATCCGTACCTGGACCGAGTCGTGATAACAGGGCGGGGATCAACCGATGAAATGCCAGAATTCTCTCCAACGTATGTGGCATTCTCGACTCTTGGACTCGTTATCCTCACCATCTTCACCAACGTCATGTTCAATATATACATCAAACCTTCCGTGGACGGCTTCGATCCACCTGAAAGAATTCAGAGAGTGCCTCTAGTCAATCCAGCAGACCGACCATCCGAGTAGTCTATGCACGAAGCACAATATACAGTTTTGTTAAAGATATGTGTCCCAAATGAAACGGAATATTTAACTGTGTGGACAGTGGACTCACATTAGCTTCATACTAGTTTTCTCAAGTGAACCATTATTTGGTGGGATTTAGTTTTCTTGGTACATGACTGGGAGCTTTGCTGTGGTTGCATGATCCTCCATATCTGCTTTAAATTACAAAAGATGGCGTGTGGATCAACCACATCTGTGGGAATCAACATTCTTAGTCGAACAAACCAATATGCAACTGGTAAATTAGTTACATTAATTAGGGAATCAAGAGTGAACCTGGATCTGCACTATATAAACAAGGACATGGATCGGGCGCTAACAAAGGTCAAGTGAGAGAAAGGGTGCTCTGTTCCCTAGATCTAACATGTCCTAACTGTAGCCTGGCATCGGTGTCATTTTTCTTTTTCTTTTGAATCCCCCCTCCTCTTTTCTTTGTTTCTTTTTTGTTTCTTTTTCTCCTTATCCTTAAATATTGTAGCACTGATTTCGCTTGTCGGCATTCTTTTCTTCTCCAGTAGTCAGTAGAGATTGAACTTTATCGTTCACTCAACTTCATTAAACAAGGCCACGAATTGCTTTGCTGTATACTCCTATATCTTAGTAGACCTAGATATAATACTAGTATCGTCTATCGTTTTGTCACGTATTTTGTCCCGGCGATAAACAGTGCACTTTTGTTTTCAGTGTGGGCTGGCTACAGAACACACTAACCTTTTGGGGGCGGGGTACAGAACGAAACTTTGACCTCACATTAACTTGAACCTTTACTTCGCGGACGACAGCAGACTTTTCCCCTCTGATCATTTAATTTATAATTAATATAAAATCGGCATTCATCCACCAATCGTAGTTTATTCATTCTCCTTCATTTCTGCCGGTCGAAACGCCGCGAGCGTGGTCGCCGCTGAGAATAATATAAGATTTTTAAAACTGGAGTCTGGTAGTAACATGCATGCTGACTGAAATCTAGCCAAACGAAGAACATGCTTCATCGCCCTCCCTCGGGGCGCCACGCGACTTGCAGTCCAACTACCAGCATCGCATGTGCCGCTTGCTCTGTTTTTTTTTTCCAGTTATTAAAAAAGTACCGCTAGCTTGCCGAATCTCTAGCACGGGTACGTGTCCGTGTTCATCGTCCAGCTCCCCGGAAGCTGCCGCTGGCCCGCTGCTGCATGCTGCACGAGCAACGGTGAAACGAAATCCATCGACTGCAGAACGAAACGTGACTTTCACCTCGAGCGAGGCCTCCTCGTGCTGGTGCTGGCACTGGCCGCAGATCTAAACCCTAAACCGACGTCCACATCGCCATTAACTCGACGCTCCAGGAAGAAGGCAAGCGCTGCCACCGCCGCGCTCGCTCTAGAGAGTGTCTCCGTCATGTGCGACTGTGGGAGCGTCCTCCCTCCCCCTAGATCCATGCACCTTATCGGGCGGGCCGGGACAAGTGTCCGGCCCTCGTTCCGACACCGAGCCCCTACGGTACGCTCGTCGGCAGGAAGGAAGGAAGTCAGCGGGCGCGTTCGAGGCCGGCCCATGCGCCCGCGTGATGGGCTCGGGGTGGCAGTCCGGCCGGACCCGCGGCCGCTTGCGCGCGCGCGAGGATCAGATCATCAGATCCGTCCGCGGAGCTCGCTCTCGGCCTCTTCCGCGATCGAATCACCGGTCGCGGTCGCCGTTGCTGTCACGAAGCCATGATGGGTGCGGTCCCGCAGGGCCCGATCCGGCGAGCATGCATGCATGTGTGCTTGCGTGGCTCGAATCAGGCGGTAATAATTCGCGTGGCCTGCGCAGATGGGCTGGCGCGCGTCCGGCCGGAGCCTGGGCCTGGCCTACCTCCGGCCACCGTAGGTGGGCCGGCCTGCAGATCTTACGAGATGACGAACGAGTGGCCGGTACGTGTCCGTGCCCCAGGCTCTCTCCCTGTACGTACTTTTTACACTTGCCGGCCGTCGATGGTTGGCGTGTACTAGCAGCAGCTAGTATAGTGTGGTGTAGCAGTAAGATTGTTTTCTTCTTTTTGATCTCCGCAAGCTTTTTTTCGACCCGCACGTGACAGACTGACGGGTGCCTCAGTGCCTGCCAGCCGGTTCACTTAGCTTATTACCGTGGCGGTGGAATCTTATAATCCTGCTCCTGCACAGGGTTCTTCAGATCTCGCCACGGGCCTCACCGCGTTACGGCGTTGTTCAGTGTGTGTCTTGCCAGCACGTATCCTTTTGAGCTTTTGTGCGGGAAGTTGACGAGACCGATCACTCACTGTCCATTTTACGAAAGACGATGCTGTCTCACTAATGACGCGAGGAAATAGTAGGCCCCACACCTGTGCATGCTTTCAAGAGACTGTGAGTCGGAGCAGCGAAGTGATTGCGAGCTTATCCATCGTAGGAGAGGAGAGAGCACAGTAGATGCCCCTTGCGCACTTGGTCGGTCATAATGCCAAATCGATCTGCTGGTCCTGCGCTAGCTAGCTGCGAACATTTCTAACTATCGTGGATCGCAGTACCGCAATCACTCACTCACTCACTGATCGGCATGCACACGATCTAACCAACCCGAGATCCTAGCTTGGCGTCGAACCAACGCGTATAAAAAATGGTGGCATTCATCGCGTCTCTCCGCCGCAACGTGCACGCTTGCCGAACTGGTGATCAGAGCGCGCAGAGACAGAGCAGCTAGCAGGGGCAGCAGGGCCAGCCAGCGCCACCCAACCCCAGTCGATCTCCAGGCCATGTGGGTGCGCAGCTGGAGGCGGATGCGAGCGAGAGAGAAGCATCAAATAAAGCTAGCTGCAGCAGCAGCAGCTTGCCTGACCGTGCCCAGAAAGAAAGAAAGGCGGCCGAAAGAATCCTTTCTCGCTTCGCCACGCCACCACCCGATCGCCTGTCTCGTCGGGCAGGCTCTCTCTCTCTCTCTCTCCTTCACATGCGTTCTCGTGTGCGGCCTGAACCCTGTCGGACGCCTCCATGCCCTCATTATTTAGCTCTCACATGGGGGGACTGCCGCCTCCGTGCCGCGGGAAAACATTAGGAAAATACGCGTAATCTCCCAGAAAATGAGAAGTCGAGGAACCATATTAACGCCGAGCTGCAAAAGGGCCCGACGAGAGCTCTCTTTGTTGATGCGCGGATCAGAAGAAGATGATTGCTCGCCTGCTCAGCATGCGTGGGCGGTTCTGACGCCACATAACGTTCGTTTGTGGTGGCAGAAGGTGGCGAGCTTTGCTACTGACTGCTCACACGCTTCACGGAATCACACGGCCTGTCTGAACATGAGTCGCAGGGTCCGGGTGGTCACAGATTCCGATTCAGTGTATCTCGTACTCTATGCACCGAATGTAAACGACTTCATCCTTCTCAATGCGTCCGCCCGGGAGTTTTTAATCTCGGTCTCGTGAACGAACATATATACAGTAACCGACCTCCCACCAAACATCCCCGTGTTGAGACCTGAGAGTGGTCGCATCGCATTACAGGCTAGCTGCTGTTGTACAGTACAGTCCATAACTGTGCAAAGCTTGACAACTGTCTCTGGAACCTGGATTAAACAATCTCCAGACCAGATGCTCTCCAATTTGTTTGTCCAATAACTAAACAAGCAATCCCAATAAAACAGTGCCTCACTTAATTGCACGTGCTTGGCCTTGCTAAGCATAACCAGGACAAGCGGATCCAGGGCAGGTGCTAGCTTAGCTAGGCGACGCCCCCATCTCGCTTCTTGGAAATCAGCACGCACATGTACTCCTACGCGAGTTTTACTCACTCTACACTACTACGTGCAGGGGCCGCGCCGCGCTACACGGCCGTCCAATAATGTGCACGCACGCCGGCGAACGGAGCGGACCAAAGCCGCAGCGCCACATGCTCATCCTGCGCGCACCAATCGCGCGCTCGCCGGCGAACCCACTCGGATCCTTCCCACCCGGCCAGTTACCGCCGGACTGGAAACTCCGGCACGGCACGGGGGGTGGGTTTTGTCCGGTAGCAGTCAGCGTTTCAGGTCCCAGGACCATGCCAGCCACGGCGGTGCTGGCGATCTCGGTGTCCGCGCACGCGCCCCGGTCCGGTGGTGGGTGGTCAAAAAATAAAAAACCGAGGCAAGATGCCGAGGGCAAAAAGAAAAGAAAGGGATTATCCCGTCACGCCGCGCCCCGCCCCGCCCCGCCCCGCCCCTTTTTATAGGAGCCTCCGTGCGCCTCACTTCCGCACTCACTCCCACACCCACACTCGAGAGCCAGCTCTCCCAGCACACGAACAAGATGGCGTCCACCACCACCACCACCTTCCTCACTGTCTTCCTGCTCGTGGCGACGGCGGCGTCCGCGGCGCCGGCGGCGCGGTCCTGCTCAGCGAGCGACCTGCACGCGCTGCTGAGCGTGAAGCAGGCGCTGGGCAACCCGGCGACGCTGTCGACCTGGACGGCGTCCTCGCCCAACTGCTGCGCGTGGGACCACCTCCGGTGCAACGACGCCGGGCGCGTGAACAACGTCTTCATCGACGCGGCAGACGACGTGCACGGGCAGATCCCGTCGGCGGTGGGCGGGCTGACGGAGCTCATGTCGCTGACGCTGTTCAAGCTGCCGGGACTGACGGGCTCCATCCCGGCGTGCCTGACCGCGCTGTCCAAGCTGGAGTTCCTGACCATCTCCCACACCAGCGTGTCCGGCGCCATCCCGGAGTCCCTGGCGCGGCTGCGCAGCCTCGACTCCGTGGACCTCTCCAGCAACCAGCTGACGGGCACCATCCCGGCGTCGTTCGCCGACCTGCCCAACCTCCGGTCGCTGGACCTCCAGCGCAACCAGCTGACGGGCACCATCCCGGCGGGGCTAGTGCAGGGGCAGTTCCGGTCGCTGATCCTGTCCTACAACCAGCTGACGGGGCCCATCCCGCGCGACGACGCGCAAGACGAGATCAACACCGTCGACCTCTCGCACAACAAGCTCACCGGCGACCCCTCCCACCTGTTCGTCGCCGGCCGGCCCATCGGCAAGGTGGACCTGGCGTGGAACTACCTCGACTTCGACCTCAGCAAGCTCGTGTTCCCGCCGGAGCTCACGTACCTGGACCTGTCCCACAACCTCATCCGGGGCACCGTGCCGCTGTCGCTGGAGCGCCTGTCCACGCTGCAGAAGCTGGACCTCAGCTACAACCGCCTGTGCGGGCCGCTGCCCAAAGGCCACGGCGTGATCAAGCACGGGTGCAAGCCGTACGCGCACAACCAGTGCCGCAAGGGGACCCCGCTCGCCGGCTGCCAGGACCTCGAGTGAGCGAGCTCGTCGCGGCGTGCCGGCGGTCGCCCGGAGTACTCTCGTCGGCGTGCGGCGGCGGCGCACGTGTGCTTTTCGCGTCCCGATCGTGGTGCCTGGTGTTTAGCTATACTAGTAGACGACGACGACGACAACAACAACAAAAGTACGGCCGCGTGGCGGTGGTGGTAATATGCTTAGCTACGCGGCCGGTTGATCTTGAGCAGTTAAGCGTGTAGTACGAAACGACAGCTGTGTACGTGTACTGTCTGCTGGAGTGTGGAGTGTGAGATGTACTACTGTGTATTTGGTATGGATCCGATCGGCCTGATGTATGAAAAGGACGTTTATTACAGTACGTACTATAAATGGCAAATCATATTTTCCTTTTTTTTTTGTAACAAGTTGCGCTTGACTGCCAAGTTGCGTGGTCGGTGATATGAACCATCAGGCAAGCACTTCGGCATGACTACATGAGCAAGCTGGTGTTCCAGCCAAACTGTGCTAGGATCGTGGGAGCAGAGACGGCCGAGAGACGGACGGAGATCCAAAAATTCATCGCATTAATAAAAAAAAACTGATGTCTGTAAAGTTTCTATCCAAAAACTCAGGCTTCAGAACGCGATTTTTTCTCTAGATCATACATTTGCATGCACTGTAAATTTAACTGGCGTCTGTAAAATTTCTATACGTTTTTTTATAAAAATATATGTCCCACACATACCCTAAGAATTCTCTGGAGGCTCAGACTCTACAGTTGGATACAGCTCGTGTTGTGCCATCTCTGTGCTTGCTACGAACAATAATGGTGACTTGCCAAGACTCCCCTCTCTGTTTCTAACGGCTAGAATGCGCTAGCTGCATGGACTAGTGAACCCCCAGTACCAGTAGTACTCCATACTCCTACAGCTAGTACTGCTGCTATGCTCCAACTCCAAGTGCTCACGCACGCGGCGCACAGCTCAATAGGAAGGAGCGTATTTCATCACAGGCACCAGGCAGACCGTTGCACGAGAGCAGCGCAGCCGTTTCAAATCCTGTTTTACTACTCCACGAGCTGGCAGGTCGCTGGATTTATGACACGAGGCCAATGATGAGGGTACCTTCACTTGCTGGGTAAAAGTGGTCCAAGGGGAGGAAGTGAGTACAGTAAAAACAAGACTGCAGAGATCGGAGAGGCCAAACGGGAGGGCCCGGACCGCCAGAGCCCGGTGGGGACGAATTGAATCGAACAAGAACAACGGCAAGAGTCCAGAGAACAACTGTCAATGCGAGTGCAGGGATGAACCCATTGGAGGGGCCCGATCCGGGATTGGGAGACCGGAGACAACACAGCATAGCCGCGCTTGCGTGATGCATGAATGGCTCAATTTCTTCTTCTTTTTCCCCCCTGCTTTCCTTCTCGGGTTGCTTTCTCGTGCTTTAGTTGGGCCGAGAAATGGGCTTCATTTATTTTCTTATGTGCCGCTGATTTGTCTTTCTATATACTGTACAATAACTATATGCTCATGATCTTTTCAGGGAATATTTCTTAGGGAAAAAAACTATTTGGCCGTCTTGCTGTTCAGGCCCGTTTAGGCCCTGCTTAGTTCCTCCATTTTGCAAAAAAAAATTGCATTTTAGGCTACTTTTTTGCAAAATAAAACTAAACAGGGTACCAAATTTTGCAAAAAGTAGCCCCCTAAAATATTTTGCATTTGACACCTAACACACAAAAACAAAAATATTTTGCATCGTTGCGCGTGCCGAACCTCTCTTTCCCCCACGTTTTGCAAAATATTTCACTGTATCTAAATAGGTATGCAAAAAGTTTTGCGTTTTGCATTTTGGGTGCAAATTTTTTTTGCAAAAACTTTTATCTCTTTTCAGAATCTAAACGCGGCCTTAGTTCCACATGAAACCCAAAATATTTTGGGTTTTGACTCTTCATTTTATAAAATGAAACTAAACACCACCCAAAATATTTAGCAAAAAGTGATCATTCTTCATTTTGGATTTTGGACTCAAGAGGTCAAAATAAGGGAATCTTTGCGTTGGTTTGTGTGTCAACCTCACAATCCCCATCATTGGAATGTAAAATAAGACAAATTTTGGTTGGAACTTAAAAGTCCACTAAAATATTTTGCTTTCTGCATTTTAGAATTCAAAATAGTTAGGATTTTGGATTTTGGTTGGAACTAAACAGGGCCTCAAATATTGTTTGCCTCACTCATGGAAACAATAGTATTTGCTCCCAAATATAATGTCGATGGTTTGTTTGACCATTTCATATGCAATTTTTTTTAAGAATCTATTTCCACGACTCATTTATACTTGTCACACATAAGCTTGTCTATGGCATTTGCTATATGATCCCAAATATAATGTGACTAATTTCTTGCATTAAATATCTCCAAGTCCAACGAAACATATTCTTTTAATCGTGTTGTCATTTAATCCACTAAAATCCACTTTGGACCTAGATATTCTTTTAGATTGAGGGCGCACTTGCCGGCTATGGCTCAGACAGTGGGGTACGGAAGTACGGGCCTACGGGGGTTCAGGGCGGCACTAGAGCTTGTGGTCGCAGCCGGCATGGTGGCAGAGACACCCATGGCTAACTGGCGACGTGAAGGCTGTCCATGGAGGTCAAGGCCTCAAGGGAGTCCCCGCGACTTGCTAGGCCGACCAGACTAACACTCACCACAACCAAACAGTAATTAGTATTAATATACTAAGGAAAAGTTTCCATGATTACCCTAACAAAAAATAAATAGGATCAAATTCTAGCTAACCTGTTTCTAATTGCTAGAATCTGATCATGGAATGAGATTCAATTATAGGAATCCAAACAACCCTCGGGGTAAATACATTATAGATGGTCTAATGCAATCTTACACAATGACAAGACAATTGAAGATCCATCGTCTTTTAAGTTATCTTATGAAAATCAACTATCTTTAACTTGTGCAATCAACAAAGAAAAGTTTATGAGTTGCATTGCATGGCAACATATATTGAATCTGACATGGTGAAACAATTGCTTGATAGTCCTAAATTTTGCTCATGAAGTGGTTACTTCATGAAGCAACTACCCTTTTCACTCGTATTTTCTCTCCTCCACATCATAAAAAATCATCTGTGACGTTGCATGAGATTAATTTTAAGACTATTGACATGTAGCAATGCATTTTTTTCTAAGGGTTGTATAGATCCTTTCATTTTAGAGGAATTATAATCTACTCAATGGATTAGATTATTTGGCTTGAAATTTGTCATTCCATAAAATTTTTCAAGTTCACAGATGAGCGTATCTTAAATTCGTAGGATTGGAGATGGAATTGGATTCTATAGATCATCATTTGTACTCTACATCTCGCTTCCCTGAAATAGAAATACAACGTATAAGTATCTCCCTTGTATGGCTAACAATAATTTACAAATATATTATATACTCTATACAAAACCATATTAGCTTAAATAATTTGTGCCTAAATTATAATCATTAGAATGAATTTATTTTCAAGGATCCAAATGAACCCTAATAGTTTATGATTTTTTTCCTTATGTGAAAAAAATAATGAGAAAACTACTTCCTCTGTTTGAAATTATAAGATTAGCTTTTTAAACATAGCGTATATGTAAACGCAAAACAAAAACCATATATTTAGAAAAGAAAAAATGTTTTATAATTTTAAATAGAGGAAATAACTTATATTACATGTAACCTCTCCAAAAACGAAAAGCAAGAATGGTGCATTAAGAAACTTTTGGGTGACGAAGCAAAGTGATGTCTAGGGACGATGACGGGAAGATGTCTTCAAATGAGCGTTCGAAGTGACGTCTAAAAATATATTGTAAAATTAAAAATGATAAGAATCAAACTTTGTTATCTTTGATTAGTTTTTATAATATGAATGTGTTATAAAACTAATTATATTGGATTTGCATGAGGCTTACTTAGTGTTAGTTGATGAAAGCTTGGCGGGAGTAAATAGGAAACTTGAGCTGTGGCGGTAGACCCTTGAGTCTAAAGGTTTTAGACTAAGTTGGACTAAAACCGAGTATATGAAATGCGACTTTGGCACAACGGCTCAGGATGAGGGAGATGTGAGTTTGTAAGGTCAAGTCGTGCCTAAAAAGGACATCTTCAGATATCTGGGATCGATGCTACAAAGGGATGGAGATATTGATGCAGACGTTAGCCATAGAATCAAAGCAGGGTGGATCAAGTGGCGTCAAGTTTCTGGCATTCTATGTGACAAGAGGGTACCCCAAAAGCTAAAAGGCAAGTTCTATAGGACAGCAATTAGACCTGCAATGTTGTATGGAGCCGAATGTTGGCCCACAAAGACTCGACATGTTCAACAAATGAGTGTTGCAGAAATGCGCATGTTGCGTTGGATCTGTGGTCACACAAGAATGAACCGAGTGCGGAATGATGATATACGTGATCGCCTAGGGGTGGCACCAATTGAAGAAAAGCTTGTCCAACATCGGTTGAGATGGTTTGGCCATGTCCAGAGGAGACCGCCAGATGCACCAGTGCGCTGTGGGTGTGGAGTCCCAAGCCAAGCTAATAATATAAGGAGAGACAGAGGAAGACCGAAGTTGACATGGACGGAGGCGGTGAATAGAGATTTAAAAGCTTGAGATATATCTAGAGATCTATATTTGGATAGGATTGCCTGGAAAGCAGCTATTGAAGTGCCGGAACCATGACTTGGGTATCTTGTTGGGTTTCAACTCTAGCCTACCCCAACTTGTTTGGGACTACAGACTTTGTTGATGTTGATGTTGATGATGTATGCATGAGGCTTACTTCCTAATAAGTAAACTTTTATCTTCAAAAAAAATATATTGTAAGAGAAATTACTGGTTGAAGTATTTTAGTTGAAAACAAGTTAAAAGCCACTTATATTGTGGAATAGAGGCCTTAGAGGGAGTAACTTTTTTTTTTATGTTTTTAAACTTATACGAGTTATGAATGTTTGTAGTTTTTAGGTCTTTTTTTTTTTAACATGGAAAGCGATCTCCATTACGCATTAGCCGAGGCCAAATCATTGGCCAACAGAATCTGAGTACAATTTGAAATACTATCTCGCACCGAGACAGTACCCGGACCAAGACTCTCTCCACATGCAGCTAAGGAATGAGCTACCAGGTTACAAGAGCGGGAATTATGAACTACTACATATGACGCAAAATTACAGTGAATCAGATCCTTGAGTTCCCAGATGAGTCCACTCGCCGAACTTCGATCAACACCTTGTTTAGATAGCGCCTGAATCACCATCGCTGCATCAGTCGCTAAGATTATTTTCTGCACTCCCAGTTCAGTTGCTCTCTGTACTGACTGAAGGCACGCTACAAGCTCCGCATGTAGAGGTTCTAATACTTTCTGCAATCTTCCATAACCTGCACCAATGACAACTCCTTCGCTGTCTCGCATGACAAATCCCCAGCCACCAGACAGGTCATGATCTCTGAAAGCGCCATCGCAATTGATTTTAACAAATCCCTCTGGTGGTTTGCTCCATATTGGATTTGTCGGACGGGGAGCAGGTTCTGCTCTGAATTTTTCAAACACCGAACACTCTTCAGCATATGTTCTGATTCAAGGGACTTGCAACAGTACAAGTACAACAATAGCGGATGGAATTACAACACGTACATGAAGAGGGTCCGAATGAAATTAGGCAGACCGTTTGACTTTGTCAATCGCTGCTCCCTGGCCCCACCTGACAGTGGCTTTGTCACCCGCCGCCGCCGGTCAGCCTCGTTGAGACGTTGACTACCCGTCACGTTCTCTCCCGCAACTCCGCAAGCCGTCCCCTATCCACAAAAACCCTCGCGCCCCCGCTACAGCCTACAGCAGCCGCGGCCTGGGTCAGATCGATCCGACAGACCAGCACGACCAGCATGGCGACGGCGCTGGTGGACGACCTCGTCGAGGAGATCCTCCTCCGCTTGCCCACGGACGACCCCGCGGGCCTTGTCCGCGCTGCCCTCGCCTGCAAGGGCTGGCGCCGCCTCGTCTCCAGCCCCGGATTCCGGCGCAGGTTCCGCGATTTCCACCGCGAGGCCCCCGTGCTGGGTTTCCTCAACAACTCACACAGACGAGGCTCGCCCTTTGGCTTGGAACCCGCCTCCTCCTTCCGCCCGCGCTACGTCGGCAGCGGCGTCCAGATCCAGAGGGCGCTCCTGGTGGCCCCCTGGATTTACTACGCGCGAGAACCAAGAGGATCTCGTCGTGTGGGACCCAATCAGGGGCGACCTGCGAACGCTGCCGCAGCTCCGCCACCCCCACCGGTTCTGCGCCGGCTGGACCGCGGCGATTGTCTGCGCGGCCGCCGACTGCGACCACCTCGACTGTGCCCCCCGCGGACCCTTCCGTGTTGTCTTCGTAGGAATCGACGACGGCTGGCGGTTCGTCACGTACGCATGCGTCTACTCATCTGAGGCTGGTGCATGGAGTCAGCACTCTGAGCTCGCCCTTATAACTACGACTACGACCGCCGCCTGGGACCCTAGTATAAAACTGGCACTGGGGCCAAGTGCCCTGGTGGGGAATAAACTCTTTTTTCGATGCGCCACCGGAATCCTGGAGCACGATTTGGACACACAGGAGTTTAAGGTTATACGTGCACCGGCCTTCTTCATGCAGGATCACGGCGCCGTGCTGATGACTACACAGGATGGTAACCTGGGGTCGGCTGTGATTCAGCAGACCAAACTCGTCCTGTGGTCAAGGGAGTTCCAAACTCCTGGTAGTAGCAAGGGGAACACTGGATGGGCACAGAGCAAAGTTATTGAGCTCGGCGTTTCGATCCCTATTAATGTCTTTATGGGGTTGCCTCGATTGGCTGGCTTTGCAGATGGTATTGCAGTTATTTTGGCGCGGACGCCTGTTGGTCGGCTCTTCACTATTGATCTTAAGTCAAGCCGTGTTAGGGAGATAGCAGGAATGGGTTTGAACCTGTATGGCTATCATGTTATTCCCTTTCTGAGCTTCTGCATTCCAGGTACGAATTGAATGTTTCGAAACAAAAATTGAGTTAACAACAAAAAAGAAATTGTTTACAATGATGTATATCCTCAAGATTCAAGAAACGTCATGTTCGTTTGATCGTTTCGGTGACTGTTAAACTGGTTGATGATGTTCTATAGAGAAAAACATTGTTTCAGTGGTTGATAAGTCAAACGAACATGACATTTATAAGTAGAAATATCTTTAAAACTACGTTACTCCTTCCTTTTGCATTTTCCTTGGACCGTTCTTGGAATTGGCTACAAACATGTACAGTACTATGTGTGTTGATAGTTTTTTTCTTGCCAATTATTGGGTCCTGAATCTTGACAGTTGACTTAGGTTTAGTATACGCTGGGACCTGGGAAGGTATTCACTGTCTCAATATTTTTGTAATCCGTGTTACTTTTTTGAGTGGTAGCGCTGTTATTAACAAATATTTGTAAATACGTTTATTTGCTTTGTTGGTTAATTTAGGACAAAATTCGAAATTGATTCATCAGGAAGCTGTTTTTTTTGTGTGTGCTTTTGCAGCTCTGGAAGAAGCGGCCTCTTCTGGTGCGGGACCAAGTCCAAATGGTTCAACTGTGCGTCACAAACTTAAGGTGCTCGGAATGAGAAATTGAGCCAGCAGTACGTCCCTAGCTAGTGACAATTTTTATCAGCATAAATTGCCAGCCAGCCAGCCACGCCACGTAATCTCTCAAGTGTAGCAGCGTGACTTTTTTTCCTTCCTTTTTTATTTTTCTCTCTTGCTTTTCATTTTTTTTCTTTTCTCACTCTCTTCTTATTTTCCTCTTTCTTTTTACACATACAATGGAGCACACGCAGCGGAGCGCGTGTTCTGTGCTAGTATAGTACATGAAAGACAAAATGTCTTCTGTGCGAGCATGCCCCCCAGCGGCTTTCCACATGCCTGCACCTCGTCTACCCCTCTCCTTTGCTCACCACCTCAACTCAAAGTGCAGGCACACGGAGCAAAGCAAAGACATCATACATTGATTCATTCATGCAATGTGTTCCATTCTTTTCCCTTCGACGCTGCCTCCTTCCTCTTTGTCTGTTCTCGGTGAATTCAAGCTCGAGTTGAGAAGTCGAGGTCGAGGCTACTTGTGTCAGTTTGGGAAGTGAAGACAGGCGAGAGATGGCGGCACCGGCGGGCCACACGGGCTCGCCTAGCGGCGTTAGTCAATGACTCAATGCACGTGTCATTTGTTGCGCCTCTTGAAAAACTGTGTGTGGAAGCGTCAGGCCCACAAAAGGCCTTCTTATTGCGAGACCCTACCGTTCTCGCGGCGGGGGCGGTGGGCAGCGGCCCATGTGTGTGTGGGAGGAAGAAGGAGCTGAGACTGTGCGCGTGAGGAAGAAGAAAGGGTTGCTGCCGTTAGATCCTCATCCAACGGTTGAGATCCATCGTCTGAACCAAAGTGAATTTTTCAGACGGCTGGAAAATAGTTTTTCCCTTTTTTGATATTGTGGTACGATACATTTTTAAAAGATAGATACACCTAACTAGTAACTAGATAGAGATGTATCTATATATGAATAATATATAATTATTTTTTTTAATTTTCACACCACTTTATCCCTAACCCAAAGCACTTTATTTTTTATCGATTGCAAGCTCAAATAAAACATACTCCCTCCATTCTAAATTGTAAGTCATTTCAAAAATCTTGGAGAGTCAAAACATTGTAAGTTTGACCAAAGATTATAGAGATAAACATAAAGATTTATGACATCAAATAGGTATAGTATGAAAATATAACTAATAAAGAATCTAATGATACTTAGTTGGTATCAAATATGTTATTATCATATTATATAAATTTGGTCAAACTTTATAAACTTTGACTCACCAAGATTCTTGGAATAATAACTTACAATTTAGGATGAAGGGATTATAATTCTTTTTATTTCTATTTTTTGAATTTTTTACGTGGCACGTAGTTCTAAAAGCGCACAAAAAATCACTTAAACCTTACAAAATAACAAATCACTTTGAAAATTTTATCCAACGCCGCTTAGGTAGTCTAGTCCATGCAGAAAATTAGGCTAAGGTAAATAGTTATTCAAGCAAACAGAGAAGGTACATTGTAAATGTCGCAAAAAAAAAAGGTACATTGTGAAGCAACCTTAAAAATACCTTTTATACTGTAACACTTACATGCAGTAGATTACATATATTTTGTTATTTAAAAGTTTCAAAAATTAGAGCACATGTTATTTTTCTATAGTTTCAATGATTTTGTTTTATGCTTATCCATAGTAATTCCAAATTAAACTGTGGGCTCCTCCAATAAACATATATTTATCCTCATACGTTTCACTATAGCTAATATCCTAGAGATAAACAAAAAAACATTTCTTTGCTAGGTATAGTTTATTCTTCTATTTCCAATTATCATAGAACGATTGTAATTGTAATACTATTTAAACTTGGTTAGGAAATTTCACAAACTTATATGAGAACATGCTTTTAGTATATTTTTTTAAAAAAAATCAAGTAATTTTAACAAATAGACATTATACATTGTTTACAAACGGATACATCTTTCATATAGTTATGTTACTATACCAGAGTTGTATCTAGAGTAAATATTCAGACAGAGTGTGAAGTTCAGAATTGAAATCCAGCTCAATGGTGAGTGATGAAGGTGGCAGTGCTTGGCCGCTGCTTGAAGGCCGCTGCTTGAACTTGCACCTGATCGGCTGTGATTTCTCTAGCTGCTGCTGCTGTTGAACGACTGCACAACCTCCTCTAACCGCTATAGGCTACATACAACCAACACGAAAAATGAACGCGCAACAGCAACCCAAACAGCTGCAGCAATCTCAATCTATAACAATATGCTATGTATAATCTCATATGTTCATTGTCAAGGGGTTCATGGCGCAATGGCAAAAACCATTGGTTGAGGGGCTCCCACCCAGAGTTCAAATCCTGAGTGCGATACTTTATTCTGGATTTATTCCAGAATTGGTCCAGTTGTGCATGTGTTGTCCGCTGCTGCTTCGCAAGCCCCATGGACCTCTGCGGCACTATCCTCTGCGCCAGGGAGGCCCTATCCTCTGCGCCAGGGGAGCGCGATGTATGGCGCGCGATGTATGTTTTCATGTTTTCAAGCCCCATGGGAATTTTGCTGTCGATCTTGTTGTGCACTTTCATGTTGTATGTTTTCATGTTTTCAAGCCCCATGGGGATTTTGTTGTCGATCTTGTTGTGCACTTTCATGTTTTCAAGCCCCATGGGGATTTTGCTGTCGATCTTGTTGTGCACCTTTCATGTTTTCTGGATCTTCTGTATGATCACTTCATAGCTTGGTTGGGTGTAAAGCTAAATGGATATTTATTAGCTTGTCGGTTGGGTGTAAAGCTAAATGGATATTTATTAGTTTGAAGCAGTAGTGCATTAAAATCGTTTATCTATTTTGTGTGTAAAGCTATGTCATATATGTCGTTGTGTTATGTAGGTCTGTAAGCATCTTGGATGACTATGGTTTGTAGATATATATGAAGTCTTAACATATAAGAATACTTGGTATGTTATATTATACATATATGAAATCTTAATATGAAAGAGTGGCTAATGTATATATATTAACATGTACTGATTACTGAAACCATAATGAGTAGGTGTTATTTTGTTATGTATGATAGCTTAGCGGTTAGGGCGCGAGAAACAAGGGCTAGGGTGAGTGTATGTTGATGGTAACTAGTCCTTAGGCTTTGCCAAGAACTTGAGAGATTCTAGAATTTTTTCTTCATTATTCCTTACTTAATTCTAAATGATAGACGTGCCTCTCTTTATATAGAAAGGGATCAACCAAAAATATAACTTGATGGCTAAGCACCCTTGACCTAACTTGACGGCTAAGCTATTGACTCTTGGGCCTATTGCGCTGGCGGCTGGCTATTGGCTTCCCATGACATCTCCCCCACCCTCGGAGACCTAGTTCGTCCTCGAGCTAGATAGGCTAAGCCTTTTACATCTAGGCTTACCTTTTTTTATTTGAGACAAAAAATTGAAATAAAATTTTGGACTAAAATATTAAATAAATTTGGCCTACAATTATGTCCTCCTGAATCCCATGGAAAAAGCCGAACTGCTGACGTCATGTTGGATGAAGAGTGGAAGATGTACCGGTAAGCTTATTGCGCTGGATCTGTCCAGCACCAAGGCAGATGCAAAAATGACCATCCTTGGCTGTGCAGGGCAGCTGCATACCCAAATCTCTACTTCTCCAGATGGTGTATCAAGTACAAACGAGACCGGGTGGTTAAACATGCAGGCTGCGATTTGGAGCATTGACGAACCGAGCATCATGCGGATCTTCCGCACCATCACATCCATCGGGCAAGGAAACCTCGTCCTGCGGCTTATAGGTGCACCACTGGTGTCTCCTCCGTTGATGTACACATGATAGCCCTGGAGATAACAGGCAGATACTCCTGCCCTCGGAGAGCCTACATTCGCCGGTGTGTCATGAGTCCACGTGCTCCTGCAACGCCTTTAAGCGATCCAGCTATGTGAACACATCAACAAGGATGTGTGAAGTGTCGTTGGCAATATGGGACACATGATGGAGCAGGTTGGCGCGTGGGGGCGATTCAAATCGTAGGTGCAGGAGCTTGGTGAAGCGACACCACGCCGTGGTGCCCTCATCCTACTGGACTTGGAGGAACCACATCTGGGCGCCATCTTCCAAATTATGGGAAACCATCCATACCTTTTCTTCCTCTATGATGCGCTCCCGGTTGAAGTAGGACTCGCATTGGTTGACAAAGGCCATAGAATCAGATTTCCCATCAAATTTAGGAAAATCCATCGAGACAATTGACACAATGAAGTCTAGTGTCGGGGTGGTGGCTGAATGCAGCAGCGACGGTGTAACACCCCGGGTGTTAATCTCTTAATTAAAAACTGATTATGTCATCATATGCATTAAGCATCATTCATTTGTTTGAAAACCTAGATATGCATTGAACTAAAATGAATTTACTTGCTTGTGTTTGATCAATTGTTGAATGCAGGTCATCTTTTCAAATTCTCAAATTTAAAAATTGGAATCCAAACCCTAATTTCCAGAGGGGGTGGATTAAACCCTAAACATGATTTTCAAGATCTATAAAGAATTTGCTTATGGTTGTTTAAGCAAAGTTGTAGAGCTCTGTTTGTTTTTATTTGTTGTGTTTTTCAGTTTTTCAAGTGTTGTTCTTGTTTTTTAAAAAAAAATTAAAAAGGGGGCAAATCCTTTTAAAAGGTTCTCAAATTTCAAAAATGTATTTTCATTTTTAGGCCGATTTTGAAAATGTGAGTTTTGACAAAGTTGTAGATCATGAAATTTTGAGCAACTTTCGTATTCAAAGTTTTTCATGAAAACCCCTGAAAGCTTGAGCGTTTTGCAAAATAGTCACAGGGACAGTTCAGTCTTTTCATCAAGCAGTTGCATGGCGACGATGAGCTCAACGCCGACACCTGTCCGGCCACCTGTCGACACCACCGTGCGACTCCTGTCCTTGACTCACGTCTTGTCGTGTGCGTGGCGACATCGCGGAACCGTGGCCGTCTTCAAAACGGGACATCGTCCACTCTGTCTCCCTTTCCACGCCACGCCATCGCTCTGCTTTGCTCCGCCGAGCGCTCCACCATCATCGACGAACTCGCCCGAGCTTGTTAGCCACTCCCGACCACTCAATCCACTGCCATTGTCTTCGCTTTGACCTTGCGCATTCTCGGAGTGAGTTAGTTAAAGCCATCGAGCCTGCATTCGTTCAGCGCGGCTCCGTCTTCCTCAGCTCCGACGAGAGCGTTGTTGCTCTGGTCAGTCCTCGACCGGGCTACACAGGAGCCACATTACTTTTTCATCTTGTGTTTCTTGCTCCTTGTTCATCACTGATCCTTGTCGGCTTATCCGTTTTGCAAATGGTGGACCATAGCTCCGGGAACATCTTCGTTGTCGCTCGGTTCTTCGTCTCCGCCGGCACGTTCTCCATCGACAGTTGTCTCTGCTTCATCTCCGGCCATGCTTGCTAATGCTTCGTGACCAGGGTGAGCTCCTCGACCTCTCCGCTCTACTCGTTTGTCCTTGAATCGAACCTTAGAGCTCTGTCCTCGAGCGCCGCCGTGGTTTATGGTTGACGCGGCGGTGTGTTCGTCGTCTGATCGTTGTAGTTGATCTTTTTCTGATCTGAGTCTTGCGCTAGCTTTGTCTAGTCATCCTGAGTCTGTTTCGAGGGGTAGTTGCCCTCGAGCGCGTGTGTGTTTTCTCCGGCGCATGTCGCGCAGGTCCCCACCGACCGCCATGGCCGTCGATGAGGATGTTGCGTTTAGCTCTTAGTTCGTTTCATGCGCGCTTCGCGTTGTTTGGGGGCCGATAAGCTTGCTAGAGTTGTTGGTTGAGCTGATCGAGGTCTTATCGAGGCCTGTTTTCTCCGGGTATGTGCGGTCGAGCTCGGGTCGCCGCCATTGCCGTCGACGAGGTCTCCTGGGTAGGTTTTAGCCTCGTTTGTGTTGGGCGTCTTGCTCGTGGTTGTTCCCTGAGTCGTTATCGAGGCCTGTGCTCGACGGCGTACGAGCGGACGAATTCCGATCTCCGCCATCACCGTCGATGAGGCGTCTCTGAGGGTTTGTTTTGGTCGTTGCGCACCTCGTTGGGTTCGGCTTGGAGAGCTGAATCAGGTTTGAGGGGTAGCCGTTCGGTTTGGTCACCGACGGCGACGCACCGCCGTGTTTTGTGGTCGTCGACGTCGCTCGAGCGTCTGCGCCACTGACGGCGGGACCCAGCTGTCAGTGAGTCTTATGAAGGGTTTTTTTCCTTTTTCCTGTTTTGCACAGTAATAGCTTTTGTTATTTCTGTATGTTTAGATCTGTGCATGTTTAAATTCTGCAAAAAATTGTGTACGCTCTCTGTGATGTGTAGTTTTTAATAAAAATATAACATGTCTATGTTCAATATGTTTTAAATCTTGTAAGAATGCTCAAATTAATTGAAAAATTAATTTTCCATAATTTTGCATGGTCTGTAGGTTGCTCCAAAAATTCTGAGAATTTTTGTGTAAGCTTTATGCTCTGTTACCTTGCTGTACCAAAAGTTTGAGGCTCGTTGGATGAGCTCTTATACATGGCTAGTTGTTTAATTAGTTATAAAATTTTTAGAAACTCTAATGACTTTAGGCTTTGAGTGATTTTGGATTATTTGATGCAAATGGTCAATTGTTGAAAGGATCAAGATGCCCAAGAGGGGGGGTGAATTGGGCTCTTTTTAATTTCTAAACAAGAATTAAACCTATGAAGAGCCAATTAACCCCCTAGTGCCTACCGCTTGTGTGTCCTAGCTAGAAAGCGGTAGCAAGTCAATGGAAAACGAAAACTTCCTACACAATTCTAGTATGAATTGAAAGACAAGTGCGGAAAAAAATGCGGTAACAAAGAGCTAGGGAAAGAGATGCTTGACACGGCGATGTTTTGCCGAGGTATCGAGGAGTCGACACTCCCCCCTAGTCCTCGTTGGAGCACCTCGCAAGGTTTAGCTCCCCCTCAATCCCACGCAAGGGATGAGTGCTCTCTACGGGCTGATTCTTCGCCACTCCGGCTCGGTGAATCGCCCACAACCGATCACAACGTCGATGGAGAAGGGCCGCCGACAATTCTCCGGCGATCACCTTCCTCCGAGCACCACCGGACCGTCTAGGTGATGTCGATCACCAAGAGTAACAAGCCTTGATCTTCGCTTGACTCACTCAAGCTTCACAACTAGAGGATGCACACTTGAACTCTTGGATGAACTAGAGAGAGGATGGATGGATTCGCGAATCACTCTCTCTCTAGGGCTCTTGCTCTCTTCTCAACCTTCTCAACGAACTCAGCAACTCAAATGAGCAAAGGCAAGGTGGGAGAGAAGAGGGAGGAGCTATAAATAGACCCTCTGAAAATTGCCTCGGGCTGGCATTTTAAGTTGGCGACGGACGCTCCGTCGACTAGGCGACGGACGCTCCGTCACATGCCCAACGGCTAGTTTCTGTTCATAGTTTGGGCGACGGACGGTCCGATGCCCTGTCTAACGGCTAGTTCTGACACACTGTTCCCAGCGACGGACGCTACGTCACTGGGCGACGGACGCTCATCCACAGCGTCCGACGCTACGCTCTGGCTAGGGTTGAAAAACACCCTCTCTGGAAGGTCGACGGACGCTCTTCCCAGCGTCCGACGCCTGATCGTCGGACAGCGTCTGACGGACCCTGAGAAACTTAGCCAGAAAACATCCCCTCTGGAAGGTCGACGGACGTTGTGGACTCAACCACCCAGCGTCCGACGCCTTTGTCCGATGCCGACGGACAGCATCCGGCGCCCTTGCCAGGAGCGTCCGACGCCCAGAAAACAGTTTTAACAACTTCGTTTTTCGTCGCGATGAATATGGAAGTTGTTCTAGGCTATCTTACAGTCACCATACGCTTGCTTAGAGCTAAGGAAGTCAAGTGTGCACCACACCTAAGTCATGAAGCTTTCCTAAGTCAAGCTACTAATCTCAACCCCTCTTAATAGTACGGTCAAAGGTAAAAAGAGAAGCCCTATCTATTTCTAAGTGCCCTTCATCTCCTTATGGCACTTAGCCTACCATTCTAGGGTCTTCATCATGTCTCCTTAAAATCCAAAACGATATCCATATTGGGGGCTAAGTGATGACCATTAGTGCCCTTTCTTATCGATCACTATGGCTAAGCTACGCATAGCCTCTGCAAAACACACGTTAGCCATAATAATCTCTAATTGTCGTTAATCGCCGAAACCAATTAGGGTCATGATTCTTCAATCTCCCCCTTTTTTGGTGATTGACGACAATAGAACTTCGAGTATGGATAAGAGTTATGGTTAAGATTCAAAGGTGACTTGGAATAGTTGAGCAAGGGTTAGTGAAAATGTAATGAAGCATACTTGCTCACCCAAGCCAAATCACAAAACATGGTACTCATAGATATGAATGAAAAAGCAGTACCTCATGATATTCTCAAAGGATGTATCGGAGTATAGCGCGGAAGCTCAATTAGCGTTTAAGCATAGAGATATATCATGAACCATGAGACAACTCACAAGAAATATTAGTGATAGTCAAGAGTTTGTCACATGCAACCATATAAACATCAACCATCATCACATCACTCATATAGACAAATGCATAAAAGTTGACATGATGAAAGAGTATGGGGAAAATAAGCATACAAAGATCCAAATCCCTCCCCCTATCTCTATACTCGACCCTCTCTCCCCCTTTGGCGTCTAGCACCAAAAACTAAGTGTCTGGGGCTGGAGAAGAAGGTGGAGGAGCTGCAGCCCTGCGATCTAGCATGATGAAGTCCTGAAGGTCTGACTCGTCTGACTCATCATCTGCCTCGGCCTTTGCCGGTGTAGGTGCAGCCGGGGTGGCCTCCGGAGCTGTCACTGTAACCTCTGGAGCTACGGTCTCAACTGACTCCCCTTGAGGCTCAGCTGGTGCCTCTGACGGTCCTGCCTCAGTGGTAGCGGGCCTAGGAGCCCGACGAGTGAATACTCGAGGCGAGGGGGACGGTGTCACTGCAAGTGCCACTAGGGACACTGCTGCTGCAACCTCTGCAGGTTGAGTCTGAACCGGAGGAGACACTGCCACTGTAACTGCCTCTGCTAGGGATATGGCATCCGTCTGAACTGCAGCTGGAGGAGTAGTGACTGTCTGTGCTGACTGCTCAGGAGCGATCTACGACGAGGCAACTGAAGACATGTGGGTGCCCGTCGCCGGAGGATCGACTGCAGTCTCTGGAGCTGGTGTGACTGGCTGAGCTGCTCCTGGGGAGTCTTCTCCTGTGATCTCTATATAGGAAGCTGACAGATCTCTCGAGGCCTCTGCTAAGGTAGTTCCCCGGGTAGGAGTGAATCCCGTCTGGAACTCTCTGGGTGAAGCTATCCAAGAGGACACCTGGGTCCTCGGAGTCTGGTACTCAGGAGAGGCTGCTGGCTAGAAGGGAGGAGTAGCTGGTGTCTGACTCTGTTGTCCTCTGGACGGTAACGCTGGAGTCGGCACCACAACCACTGGAGGCTGCTGTGGAGGAGAGGTAAACTACTGCTGCTGTGAGACGCCGGGCAACTGAAATTGTGGCGTGGAAGTCTGCCCGGAGCTAGAGGCCAGAAGATGCTCAAGAAGCAGTGTCTGAGTCTTCTGAATCTCTGCCTGCTGCAACTGATAGGCTAGGAACTGGCGCTGGAACTCATCCTGCCTAGCCTGTGTCTATGCCTGAGCTGCCAACTGCTGCTCAGTGAGCCTCCGTAAGTCTGCAGCCTGTCGCCTCTGCTCCTCTGCCTGGCGAGACTGCTCCTCCTGCATCCTTGAGAGAATCGTGAGCAACGTAGCATCTGAGGAGCTAGAACCTGGAGCTGGAGCTGCTGTAGCTGTGCCTGACCCGCCTGCCTCGTGGTCATGGGTCATCGGTGTATACTAATGCACAGGCTGGTAGTCCTCGTCAGAGCTGTCGGAGTCGAGATCCTCTCTAAAGACTGTCTCGGTAGCTGTATCCATCTCTGCATCTAAGTCTACCAGCTCTGCCTGAGCAATCTGCTCCACGGTAGCATCTGTGACCTCGGCCGACTGTGGTGGCACACCGGCCTGCCTAGTGCCTGGTCTATAGGCTCTGCTGGGGCAAGGCAACTGCCCATGTGCCACAAGCTGACTCATCGAGTAGACTAGGAACTCTGTAGCTGACCTCGTAAGGGTGACTCTCATGACACCTGACCCGGTCTTGGCAACTATCAATTAAGAGATCCAATGAGCAAACTTTAGCTACCAATGACCCCTGAACCCAGCAGCGATAATATCCTCGAGCTCGCTCACTATCAAGTCCCAGAGGTCGAACTTCTCTTTCCGAACAATGTGAGCTAGCAGCCAAAGCTGAAGATGAGTGATAGTATCCCTAGCCCCAATCCGGGGTAGAATAGTACGTCTGAGAACCTCGTGGAGGATCCGAGCTAGTGGAGTGAGGTCACGTGGTGTACGGCTCGAACCCTCAGTGAACGGCTGCTGAAAGCACGGCCTCACGAAGTCCGTGGATGGCACTATACCATCGTGAGGTCGGCGAGGGGCCTCTTGATCCCCATAGCAGAGACTGTGAATCTTGGTAGGTGAGGACTCAAGGTGGAAGAGCTCTCTGAATCTAGCAGTTGTGACCCTGAAATCATGTCCCTGGTATCCAAAGTGAAGGAACTCGTGATCGGGCGAGATCCAAAGAGAGGCGTAAAACTGGTATACCCAATCCTTCTGATATGCCCCTGAGCGTCCCATCAGATCTATCAGACCCTGGATATACTGGAGGTGCTGCAGGATCTCTGGACCACCGATCCCCTCTATATGAGCAGATGGGCACACCCTGTGGGCCCTAAGAGGAGCATCAGTGTCTACATATGCTCTGTAGAAGTCCTCGTGCACAGTAGTATAGAACTCTCGTCCGGCACGGGGGTCCCTCTGAGGTGGGAACCAGGACTGGAAGTCGACAAATCGAAGCAGCTGGACTTGCTTCGCTGTAAGTGCTCTGACCTGGTGCCTCACTGGGTCTGGGAGCCGGGGTCCTGGAGGGCTAGGTGGTGCACCTAAGCCTCGGGAACGGGTAACACGGCGGCTCATCAGCTCTCCAATAGTAGAGTGACCCGCGGCCTCTGTCGGCTCAGTCGCTGGGACTGGCTCTGTCTCTGGGGCCTCTGTAGCCTCGACGGGCTCTGACTCTGGAGGTGGAGGGGACTCACGACGCGCTCCACGGCGAGGCGAGATCCTCAAGCCGGCGCGACGTCCTCCTCGCTCCGCTAACTCGGCGGCCTCTGCCACTGCTAGTGCGGCTACCGAGTCTGGATCCATCGATGGCCTCTTACGCTTCCGAGAGATAACCTTCTGCTTTCCCTTTCCCCGGTCAGTGGGTGGACGCGGTGGAGGTGGAGGGTCACCAACACTACTGGGAACGGGACCTGCGTTCTTTTTCCTTGCCATATCTCAAATCGTTGCAACCAATCCGCTGACAAGAATCCTCAAGAGTCAAATCACAAACTTACTGCCAATCAACCACTGACCCTGAACCTCTGACAGACCACAGAACCAATCAACTGCAAGAGTGGCACGCCGGCCCTGGACTGTCCTCGCGAGGCTTTGCCTCAATCCGTACTCATGGGCTTTGCCCCGAGTTCACTGACACTGCCTGCGGACCCTCTGATTCTCTGAATAACTGACCCTGCTCGTGAGAAATGGATAGAGATATATACCATAAGCATATAACTAGAGGTGAGAGTCTATAGAAGCATGAAATGAGGAAAGTATAGATCGGGAAAATTTCCAACTGCCAGAACATACCTTCAAAGCTGACCAAGAAGAGAGAAGAGATGAGATTTCTCTATCGATCAATCGCAATACGCAGTCCGCACTTAACCAAGACAAGGTAGGGTTTAGGTGAGTCTAGTGATCAATTTCATTTCACTGGTGAAGAGAAATGGAGAGGTGAAATGAAATTGGGAGGGAGAAGCACAGGAGGTTGAATTTCACCTTGGCTCAAAGCTGATATCGATCAACCTCAACAAGGAGAGCCCCTTGGCCTAGAGGGACTCCTGCTTGGCTGGATTAGAGCAGGAGATCGGAGGCAGTGCAGGGAATGACTCTGGCGCTGGCTAGTGGTGCAGGGGGCGACGGCGGACTGAGAGACGGATCGGCGAAACAGAGAAGAGATCGGGGATCTTAAAAAAAATTTCGCCGTTAAGTTCGCGACGGACGCTCCGTCGGTATGCGACGGACGCTCCGTCGGACTGCGACGGATGCTTGGGGAGCGTCCGACGGCATCGTCCGTCGGGCTTCCAGAACAGATTTGAAACGCCCAATCGCATTGACCACGACGGACGCTCCGTGACGGACGGAGAGCGTCCGTCGCCCTGTTAGCGGGCAACTTTAATCTCCGGACGATCGCGACGGACGCTGAGGCAATTGACACCGAGCGTCCGTCGGCAGCGTCCGACGCCTTAAAAATAGAATTTTTCAAATTTTCTTTTTGCGGCTTTCTCCCAACCAAGTTCCAATCCCAATAAGATCAAAATAACACTTGATTGGACTTGATATGAGAACCATCTCTCAAACACTCATTTTCAATTAGTTTGCCACAGGCTTAAATTTAGTTTTTAGCTCAAAATATTTGAATGGAAGCGCCAAGGAGTCATCATATGGCCACTAGAGGTGTATTGAAGTGTCTTGAGCTTGGAATGCTCCCCCTAAGTGGACTATCATAGAGGATGCTCAAGAAACTTAACCGAAAAGAAAGGGCAAACAACACACATGCATATGCTATGCAATACGAAATTTAAATCTAGGTTGCTTGCAAGTTTAAACCGCGGTTAAGCTTTGTCACACGCTTTGAGGGCGGTTATCTTAACCGTGTTAGCCAAGCCTATGTGCACTACCAAATTAAACAAGTTATATTACATATGAATGCATGGTTCACTCAAGCTCATTTTTTAGTGAAATTAGAGTGATCAAGCACATTTAACTCGCCTCTCAACCTACAAAAGGTTGTTTCATCGAGTGGTTTAGTGAAGATATCCGCCAATTGCTCTTCGCTCTTAACTCCAACTAGTGTGATGTCTTTCCTAGCCACATGATCTCTAAGAAAGTGATGGTGAATATCTATGTGCTTGGTGCGAGAGTGTTGAACCGGGTTGTTTGTAAGCTTTACGGCGCTTTCATTATCACACAAAAGTGGAACTTCTTTTAAAAACACGCCGTAATCAAAGAGTGTTTGGGTCATATATAAGATTTGTGCACAACTTGCTCCCATGGCAATGTATTCTGCTTCGGTGGTTGACAATGCCACACTATTTTGCTTCTTTGAGGACCAAGAAACAAGTGATCTTCCTAGCATGTGGCACCCGCCGGAGGTACTCTTCCTATCAACCTTACACCCAGCGTAATCCGAATCGGAATAGCCAACTAGTTGGAAGGGAGCTCCTTTGGGATACCAAAGACCCATGCTAGGGGTGTGCCTTAAGTACCTAAGGATTCTTTTAACCGCACAAAGATGCGACTCCTTAGGGTTTGCTTGAAACCTAGCACACATACACACACTAAACATGATATCCGACCTAGAAGCGGTGAGGTAAAGTAAACTACCGATCATAGAACGATAAAGAGTTTGGTCAATCAGTTTACCTCCCTCATCGAGATCGAGATGCCCATTAGTAGGCATTGGGGTCTTGATTGGCTTGCAATCCTCCATCTTGAATTTCTTGAGCACATCATAAGTGTACTTTTCTTGAGATATGAAGGTGCCCTCCCTCAATTGCTTCACTTGGAAGCCAAGGAAGAAGGTTAGCTCACCAATCATCGACATCTCGAACTCCTTGGATATCAATGCACCAAATTCCTTGCTATGACCTTGGTTTTGTTGACCCAAATATAATGTCATCGACATATACTTGGCAAACAAAGATCTCTCCATCTAGCACCTTGGTGAAGAGTGGTATCCACTTTCCCGATCTTGAAGCCCTTCTTGAGTAGGAAGTCCCTTAGCCTCTCATACCAAACTCTTGGAGCTTGCTTCAATCCATAGACTGCCTTGGACAACCTATACACATGATTAGGACAATTTGGGTCTTCAAACCCGGGAGGTTGTGAGACAAAAACAAGTTCATTAATGAAACCATTAAGAAAGGCACTCTTCACATCCATTTGAAAAATTTTCATTTTATGGTGTGAAGCATATGCCAAAAGGATACGAGTGGCTTCTAGTCTTGCAACCGATGCAAAGGTCTCCCCAAAATCTAAGCCTTCAACTTGGGAGAACCCCTTTGCCACCAATCTTGCCTTGTTTCTCACAACCACGTCTTGATCATCTTGCTTGTTCCTAAACACCCACTTGGTGCCAATGATTCTTGCTCCTTTAGGTTTTTCTACTAGTGTCCACACTTCGTTCCGGGTGAAGTTGTTCAACTCTTCGTGCATGGCGTTCACCCAATCCGGATCCGCAAGTGCATCCTCCACACTAGAAGGCTCAACAAAGGAAACAAAGGAGTGATGTTCAACATAAGAAGCAAGTTTAGATCGAGTTGTTATCCCCCTTGATGGACTCCCTATGATGAGGTCTTGTGGATGAGCTTGAAGCATAGGTGTAGATCTTCTATTAATCTCTTGGGGAGAAGGTTGTGGTGCTTCAACATTGCTTGCTTCGGCCTCGGCTTGATCTTGAGGAATGTGAGTATCTTCTTGAGCTTCCCTCACTTGGTCTCCTTCATCAACTTGAGGCGTGTGGGGTGGAGAAGGATCTTGATTTGCTTCATCTTCAACTTCTTCCACCTCTTGCGGGTTGATAGCACCAATTGGCATATTCTTCATTGCCTCCCTCAAGGGTTCATCACCTACATCATCAAGATTTTCATGCTCTTCATGAGAGCCATTAGTTTCATCAAACTCCAAGTCATATGTTTCTTCAACTAAGCCGGTGGCTTTGTTAAATACATGGTATGCCTTGGATTTAAGTGAATATCCAACAAGGAAACAAATGTCACATCTTCTTTGGAATTTGCCCAAGTGTTGGCGCTTCTTGTAGATATACACTTTGCAACCAAACACTCGGAAAAAGGATATGTCCGGTTTCTTCCCATTCACAAGCTCATAGGGGGTCTTCTTGAGAAGCCTTTGGACAAATAGCCGGTTGGCCGCATAGCATGCGGTGTTGATTGCTTCGGCCCAAAACTTCTCGGGGGTGTTGTATTCATCAAGCATTGATCTTGCAAGAGTGATAAGTGTCCGGTTCTTCCTCTCTACTACACCATTTTGTTGAGGAGTATAGGTGGCGGATACTTCATGCTTGATCCCAACTTCATCACAATAGTCTTCAATTTTGATGTTCACAAACTCGGTCCCATTGTCACTTCTTATCTTCTTGATCTTCAGATCAAACTCATTTTGGGCTCTAGTTGCAAACTTCTTGAATATTGATTGAGTTTCTCCCTTGCCTTGAAGAAAGAACACCCAAGTGTATTTAGAGTAGTCATCAACTACCACCAAGCAAAAGAGATTGCCACCAAGGCTAGCATAGGTGGTAGGTCCAAATAGATCCATGTGGAGTAGCTCTAGGACTCTTGAAGTTGACATGAAAGCTTTGGTTGGATGAGTGTTTGCCACTTGCTTGCCGGCTTGACATGCACTACAAAGTTTGTCCTTCTCAAACACCACATCCTTCACACCTCTAAACAATTCCTTCTTGACAAGCTTCTTCAAAGTTGACATTCCCACATGTGCTAATCTTCTATGCCATAGCCAACCCAAAGAACTCTTGGAGAATAGACATGTTTGCAAGCTAGCTTCATTTGAGATGAAGTCCACTAGATAGAGATTGTTGTGCCGAAACCCTTTGAATATTAAAGATGAGTCTTCAATCTTGGACACAACTACCTCATTTGGAGTGAAGAGACAATGGAAACCAAGATCACATAGTTGTCCCACCGATAGCAAGTTGAAGCTCAATGATTGTACTAGCAAGACATTTGATATTGATTGATCATTTGAGATTGCCACTTTGCCTAGACCTTGCACTTTGCCTTTTGAACTATCCCCAAAGGTAATCTTGTCTTGCCCTTCACAATCTTCCTCAAGTGTGGTGAACATCCGGGAGTCACCGGTCATATATTGAGTGCATCCACTATCAATCACCCAATGACTTCCACCGGTCTTGTAGTTCACCTACACACAAGCAACTTGGAGTTAAGCTTGTTGTTTGGGAACCCACACTTGGCGAGGTCTCATAGCCTTGTCCACTAACTCCTTAGCAACCCATAGCACTTTGGGCTTGTTCTTCATCTTAGGACCGAGAAATACAACTTGAGGTCTACCCTTGGAGTCCTTATTGATGATGAAGTGTGCATCATGAGCGAAAGGCCTTATGTGCTTGGGCAAGGTCTTGGGAGGTGGAGTCTTACATTGGGATTGAAAATGACCCTCTTGACCACATCCAAAGCACTTCTTGGGCTTGGGCTTTGGTGTGTCATAGTTGCTTCTCATGGTCTTGTTCTTGTAGTAGTTCTTGGCGTCTATCTTGACCTTGGCCTTCATGATTTGGTTCTCCTTGAACCCAATGCCGGTCTTATCGGTCTTCATGATAGTATTCATCAAGAGCTCACTTTGGAGGTTGTGGCCCTTGGTGAACTTCTCCAATCCACTTGTAAGCTTGATCTTCTCAACCTTGAGCTTTGCATTTTCCTCTTTGAGAGAGTTGATCAAGGTCATTGCATCTTTGTCATCTTGTTTGGCCGACTTGATAGTGAGTGGCTTGCTTGCCTTGAGGTTGATTAGCTCTTCCTTGAGCTTGGAGTTTTCTTGCCTCATTTTCACATAGTCATCATGCTTATCGGCCTCAACTACCTTCTTGCCCTTGCACTTAGCATTTTGCTCACTAGCAACTTCATCGAGCAAGTCCTCACAAGAAGTATCTATATCACACTTAACAATCGGGTTAATAGCAACATGTGTAGCAAGATCATTTGAAAGCAATTCATTAGCTATCACAAGTGTGCCATGTTCATTTTTAACTTGGTTGTAGTCATATTTTAGCAAGTTGTATCTTGTATGGAGCTCTTGTGTTGACCTCTCAAGCTTATCATGTTTCTCATTAGCTTGCTTGAGTGAGGCTTTGAGCTCCCTAGTGCTAGATGATAGAGATTTGTTCTCAAGCTTCAATTCATCATTAGCACTAGACAAGTCATCAAGCTTAGCATGCAAGTTATCATTGGCTTTCTCTAGTGATTCACTTTTACCTTTATACTTCCTAATGAGCTTAGTATATTTATTGCAAATTACAATTAGCTCATCATAGGAAGGTGCCTCAAACTCATCATCACTATCATCACTAGAGCTAGCCTCATAATTACTATCCTCTTTTTGTACCTTTTTGTCACCTTTAGCCATGAGGCATAGGTGTGTAGAGGATGAGCCCGGAGATGATGGAGGTGGTGGCGGTGGAGTAGATGAACCAATCACCAAGGCGGCCACCTTCTCTTCTTCACTTTCATCTCTGGATGAGTCACTTGAGTCTTCGATGTCGGTGAGCCAATCACCAACAATGTAGGTTTTGCCATTCTTCTTCTTCTTGTGGAAGTTGAAGTTCTTCTTCTTCTTGAATGGCTTGTCATCCTTCTTCTCCTCATCACTTGACTCAACCTTGTTGCCCTTGTTGTACTTGAACTTGTTGTTAGCTTTCTTGTTCTTGTACTTGTCTTTCTTTTCTTCGGGGCAAGCATGAGCCAAGTGTCCAAGTTTGCCACAATTGTAGCAATCCATCTTGGAGAGAGGCTTTCTTAAAGAGCTTGTGAAGAATTTCTTATTCTTTGAGTCAAACTTGACTCCATTCTTGCTTAGCTTCTTCAACATCTTGGTTGTTTTCTTCACCATAAGAGCGAGATCATCATCATCATCATCATCATCATCGCTTGTGCTCTCATACATGACTTGCATCTTGTACTTCTCCGAGGAGGATGCCTTGAGTGCCAAGTCCTTCTTCTCCTCCTTCTCTTTTTCTTTCTTCTTGGAGGAGGAAGATGAGCCACCATCACCAATCTTCATGTACATCTCATGGGCATTGATCTTGCCCAAAATTTGTGTTGGTGTAACGGCGGAGAGATCTCCTTGGTGAAGCACCGTGACGATGTGGCCATACTTCTCAATGGGCAAGACACAAAGAATCTTGCGTACCACATCGGCCGGTTCCATTTGGTTGAGACCGAGCCCATTCAATTCCTCTACAATAATGTTGAGTCGTGAGTATATTTCATTTGCATTTTCATTTGCATGCATAGAAAAAGAATTGAGCTTAGCCATAACCAAGTGATAGCATTCTTCACGCTCACTTTTTGTGCCTTCGTGAAGTGCACAAATAGTGGTCCACAACTCAAATGCGTCTTTGTTGACACCGTTTTTCGACACGTGTCAAATGGGCCAAGGCTTGACTGGTCAGTAGCCGTTCTCCATCGGCATCGGGAGAATTTTTGAGCCGATGTTGCCGATGAGAAAGTGCTGCGGGAAGACCAAGTGCGTTGCTGATGGAAGCTGATGAGCTTTGCTGACAAGTTAATTGGTGAAGTCTTGCTGAAACTGATTGCCGATGAAAAGTCATCGCCGATGGCTTGCCGATTGCCGATGGAGGATGGTTGCCGATTGCCGATAAGGGCTCATTGCCGATTGCCGACAAAGAGATGCTGCCAATTGCCGATCGGGAAAGTATTGCCGATGCCGATGGACGTGACTTAGCGCTTGGCGGCAGCGGAGGATTACAAGTGGCAAAGAAGGAAGGTGCGGATTGAAGGGGTCTGCCGATGGAAAGTTTCCATCGAAAGGAAGTATAAAGAAGCTGGTGTCTTGTACCAGTATTATTATAGTAGTTTGAGTCCGACTCTTGCATGGGTCGTTTATTTTCCTTTAAAATAGGTGTGTTTGTTTAGGAAATAAATATTGTTATCCGGCTCCTGCGCGAGTCAGTTTCCTTAGAAGTATGAGTTTGTTTTAGAAAGGATATGTGTCGTGTCTTTGTACAACTCTCCATGCGGGAGTATAAATATGTGCCCGAGGGCCATGAAAAGAATAAATCCAATCAAAAAACAAACCAATTTTATCTTATTCTACCTTTTATCGCAATTTACCTTCTACTGTATTAGTTATAGTTTTCAACGAGTTCTTTCAAGCTTTCGATGGGTTGCATCACCTTGATCTCCGTCAAATTCTTGCTAGTTCCGCGTGGGAGTACCTCTAGGCTTTGGCAATCCGGGCGTATCGCTGTTTGCCTCGTCTAGCTCTGCTCTAGTTACCCTTGATCAATCTGAGCCTTGACGTCCGGGCGTATCGCTGTCGTCTCGTTCAACTTGTTCTAGTTATCATCCTTGTCGATTGATTGGTCAAATCGACTGGCACGCCCTCGACATCGAGCTTTGGGTAATAGCCCGAGGTGTTCACAGATCTGACGCTTTTTGTGTCAACAGTCTTTGGCATTACACACTCGGTTGAAGACATCTTTGCTAATGCCACGAAAGATAATGTTCTTAGCCTTGGCATTGTGCTTATCAAAGTTGAGTTCCTCCGCGAAGAGGGTGCCTCCCTTTGTGGCGGCTTTGAGCACGCCCACGTCAACGGCCTCTAGATAGGCCTCCATACAAACTTTCCAATAAGGAAAGTCGTCTCCATCGAACATGGGAGGTGGTCCATCCCCATAGGACATCTTGCTCTAGGCGGTGAAGCCTAATTTAGAGCAAACCCTGCTCTGATACCAATTGAAAGGATCAAGATGCCCAAGAGGGGGGGTGAATTGGGCTCTTTTTAATTTCTAAACAAGAATTAAACATATGAAGAGCCAATTAACCCCCTAGTGCCTACCGCTTGTGTGTCCTAGCTAGAAAGCGGTAGCAAGTCAATGGAAAACGAAAACTTCCTACACAATTCTAGTATGAATTGAAAGACAAGTGCGGAAAAAAATGCGGTAACAAAGAGCTAGGGAAAGAGATGCTTGACACGGCGATGTTTTGCCGAGGTATCGAGGAGTCGACACTCCCCCCTAGTCCTCGTTGGAGCACCTCGCAAGGTTTAGCTCCCCCTCAATCCCACGCAAGGGATGAGTGCTCTCTACGGGCTGATTCTTCGCCACTCCGGCTCGGTGAATTGCCCACAACCGATCACAACGTCGATGGAGAAGGGCCACCGACAATTCTCCGGCGATCACCTTCCTCCGAGCACCACCGGACCGTCTAGGTGATGTCGATCACCAAGAGTAACAAGCCTTGATCTTCGCTTGACTCACTCAAGCTTCACAACTAGAGGATGCACACTTGAACTCTTGGATGAACTAGAGAGAGGATGGATGGATTCGTGAATCACTCTATCTCTCTCTAGGGCTCTTGCTCTCTTCTCAACCTTCTCAACAAACTCAGCAACTTAAATGAGCAAAGGCAAGGTGGGAGAGAAGAGGGAGGGGCTATAAATAGACCCTCTGAAAACTGCCTCGGACTGGCATTTTAAGTTGGCGACGGACGCTCCGTCGCATGCCCAACGGCTAGTTTCTGTTCATAGTTTGGGCGACGGACGCTCCGGCGCCTAGGCGACGGACGGTCCGACGCCCTGTCTAACGGCTAGTTCTGACACACTGTTCCCAGCGACGGACGCTACGTCACTGGGCGACGGACGCTCTTCCCAGCGTCCGACGCCTGACCGTCGGACAGCGTCCGACGGACCCTGAGAAACTTAGCCAGAAAACATCCCCTCTGGAAGGTCGACGGACGCTGTGGACTCAACCACCCAGTGTCCGACGCCTTTGTCCGATGTCGACGGACAGCGTCCGGCGCCCCTGCCAGGAGCGTCCGACGCCCAGAAAACAGTTTTAACAACTTCGTTTTTCGTCGCGATGAATATGGAAGTTGTTCTAGGCTATCTTACGGTCACCATAGGCTTGCTTAGAGCTAAGGAAGTCAAGTGTGCACCACACCTAAGTCATGAAGCTTTCCTAAGTCAAGCTACTAATCTCAACCCCTCTTAATAGTACGGTCAAAGGTAAAAAGAGAAGCCCTATCTATTTCTAAGTGCCCTTCATCTTCTTATGGCACTTAGCCTACCATTCTAGGGTCTTCATCATGTCTCCTTAAAATCCGAAACGATATCCATCTTGGGGGCTAAGTGATGACCATTAGTGCCCATTCTTATCGATCACTATGGCTAAGCTACGTTAGCCATAATAATCTCTAATTGTCGTTAATCGCCGAAACCAACTAGGGCGATGATTCTTCAATTGTCCAGTGACAAACACAAGATGGACATGCTTGATGTAATGTTGTTTGCTCAGTTCTATTGGATGTAATTATTAACTTAGATAATCAAGATAAATAGAGTTTAATTAATTTGCTTTTTAACCTTGTTTTGCTTTCCTTCATGAAGGGAAGTTGTACTCAAGGTGTAATCTATTTAATCTTCTCTTAAGAACATGTTTGTTTGTGTTGAGCATCATGTTTACTATTCAAGCATTTTCTAAAACATGTCATTATATCGTGTAGATTGTTCGTTGGTTGGGTTGGATACCTCTAGTGAGGAGGTTTTCTCTCTTGAATCTGAGCCCGAGTTCGTTTATCCCTCCAACCAAGGCAAGCCCCGGTGCATTCAAACATTTCCTTGTATTTAAAATCGTTTGTTTTAAATACACTTATGTTTATTCTATTGCATTACGGTACTTTATTAAATTCCTACTTGATGCATAGCTTTATCCTTGTACTACTTGTACCTTTAACCTTGACACTTGTTTAAAGATGTAAAGTTTTCGCAAAAATGCTTAGTTTGCTTAGAACTTTTATAGTAGGTGATTTCCGGTCACCTACGCATAGCGTATTGCTTCGGCAAATGGTTATGTTTTCTGAGAAAGGGATGTTGTTGTTGTTGTTGTTGGAAGTAATAATCGGGACCGGGCGGACACGGTGTTGGGGAGCCATCAACGGTGTCTGGTGAGTGGGTTCTTTCCGCCTGTGTCATTAGGAACCGTTCGTTGATGCATGACTAGGGTTGTAACTTTGGAGTACTTATCACATACTCCGGGAAGCTGGACTCTGGCTAATCCAGCCTAAAGGATGGTTAACCCGCACTGGGAGTGGAGAGATGGCGAGAGTAGTGTGTACCCTCCAAGTTAGCGAACTGGATGGAGGTGTACTGTGCTCTCGGGTGGCGGAACCCCGTTCTCGGATGGAGGATCCAGGGAAAGGTAGTCATATGCGTGCTTTAAGCGGCTGTATATGTCGTGTGATAGGGAAGCCCCAGCTGGGATAAACCGGTTTGAATCGTCGTGTTCCTCAAAAATGGAAACATGACCCTGTCTTCTTCTTCGTAGTTAATGAAACTTAAACTGGATACCTGTTGGATCCCTTTATGGTGGTTATTACCTTGTTATCGATCATACATCTAGATTGATACTTGAGTAATCTTATGGATAACATAAATTATTTCAATTCTTTTTATAAATGCTCATTTATGCAAAATATTTGATTCTTGCAAACCACACCTTGAATCCTATGAATTGCATACTGTTTTGTCCACCTTATACTTTTCTTTGTCGGATAAGTCTTGTTGAGTACTCCCGTACTCAGGGTTTGTTAACCCCTGTTGCAGATGAGGATCACAACCCGGTTTGTGTGGCTTCTTGTTGCATGACCGTGGTCAGTGTAGATGAAGATGAAGAATAAACTGTCTTTGCTTGACTCTTGGGCAAGAGTACCACAGTTGTTTGTTCTTACTCTATCAGCAGTTTGATGTATCTTTATCATATGACACTAAGTTATGTTTCAAAACTTATGGTTTGTAATATGACTTTAAATTTCCGCTACTTTGATGTAATAAAAAATTTCATATTACTTCTGTAATGATTGTAATGAGGCGATCCTGTTCGGAAAGAGGTGGATGACCCGCTGCAAAGTGGCGACACCTGACGGACTAATTAAGGTTTAGATCATCTGTTGGGATTAAGTTGGTTAATCCTGACAAGTGGGCCCTATCTTAAGAGGTTCTATCACAGACGGCTCGATGGAGGATGGGACGGAGTTCGCGTGGGCTTACGACGACGGAGAGATGGATACGGGTATGTTGATGGTAACTAGGCCTTAGGCTTTGCCAATAGCTTGAGAGATTGAGGCAGACTATAATTGTTTCTTCATTATTCTTTGCTTAATTCCAAATGACAGACGTGTCTCTCTTTATATATAGAGGGGATTAACCTTAAACCTAACTTAATGAGCAGGTGCTGTTTTGTGACGGTTGTTAACCTAAATACACATTCAGGTATTCTCTTTGGATTCGAACATTGCATGCAGGCTACATTTGATTGAGGTTGAGGCCATCATCACTTGCCATCAGGTTTCAGGAGCAGCGTACATCTTGGAGCCCATAAACAAGCCTCGGGATCGGATGGCCTTTACGGATCTGGAATTTTGGACCGAACGCCCGTGTTTGGTTTCAATCAACCGTGAATGGGCCAACTGGAAGAACGCCTCTTCCTGTTTGGTTTCAACAATGAATGGGCCAACCGGGTGAACACGCGGTACACTTCGAAGCCGAGCATGCATGCGTCCCAGCCAAATTCAGCTGCGAGTCTGCGTTTCAGCTTTTCAACAAACGAAGCTGCAACACAACGTGAAGATTTCCTTCCTTTGGGCCGGCTTCAGGAGCGCGTGTGTTTCATAGCGCGCACGGCACCGAACACTGTTTGAAACCGCGCCTCGCGTGGCAACAAAAACTGCCCTGCTCTTCACAGCGTGTTGATTGGTAGCACGTGTTCATTCGCGCGCGCACAAAGCACTCACCTTCCCGCAGCGAGCCGTTTAGTTTGACCCGCGATTCGCCGGCGACTACGCCGAGCGTCAAACGATACTGTTCTTTATTAGGAATACTTTTTTTTGGTTCTTTTGACAACCATACTAATCTTCAGTTATTATTAGTGCGCCTCCGATGAATCGCGTACTTTGACGGTTCTGGATGCCAAGCGAGACTCAACTCAAGACCCAGTCTTCGTCCGATGGGAGGGCTTAGGTCCTATTTGGCACATATCTTATAAAAGTTCAAAAGTGAAAAAATGATTTATTTTATCAAACACTTCAACTTATAAGTCACCCTAACTTATAAGTCCATAAGTTGTTCCACTCTAACTTATGAATTTATAAGTCATCTTATTTTTACTCCAACCCATTACCTGCATGACTTATAAGTCATTGAAAACTAAACAAACGTGACTTAGACTTATGGGAACCAAACAAGACCTCACCGGCAGCGTCTGATTAGGGCAGGCACCACGCACGTCACCACTCGCAATTTTCGCTGGCCGTCCAAATCATCATCACTGCTATCGTCGTCATCGTCCACATGTATATGCATACATAGCACATCCGCTCCGGAAGACAGAAGACTCCGGCCGTGGTCGTGGACTCGTTTTTGGCAGGCACGCAGGGCAGTCAGCCAGGCAGTGTGGGTTCAGACCAGCAGCAGCAGCAACAGCAACTAGTACTCCGTAGATGCCTGATGAATGCTGTTCCATCACCGTGATTCTCTTGACAGACCCGGTCTCCCAATCCTTTTGGAGACCACGTTGTAAACCGTCACGGGGTCTTTCCTTGGTCGTTATGCTGCACGGAGTGCACGGGTACTCGGTCGCCAAAGCTCACCCTGCCATGCTCGCCAACTCGTGCCATGCCATGCCGTGAGAACAAGGCAGGCAGACAGGCGACGCCGACGTGTGTGCGCGCGGGCGCTGCAGTGTCACGGCAAAATCGCTTCGCTCTCGCTCCGCCAAAACAGAAATGCCACGTACGACTAAAACTCACGGAGTCACGGTCACGGGGGCGTAGCGAGACGGCGAGGTGTGAACGGGCGGCCGGGTGCCGTCCCTTTCCCGGTGGTTCCCGCTGCATGCATCTGCGCTTCGCTTTTACGGTGTGGGAGCAGAGCAGTCCCGCTCGCGACGGCCGGTCGACGAGACGACGCGGGGATATCAATGCCCCGGTTCCCGTCGACGCCGACCCGCGATCGGCGATCGCTCTAGCTTTGCTTTGCTTGCTGCGACCGTGCGGCCTCCGATCCGTGCGGGAGCACCGGAGCAGTACCACTAGCACGGGAAGGAAAAAGGAATTTGGAAAAGAAAAATTGCAGTGATTGATCTATGGCCGATGAGCACTAGCAGGAGGAAACTAGGGTGGTCTAATTCCAACATTTGCGTTATGGCCGTTGAACGGGTGCCTAATAGTACGTACACAAGGTACCATTATGTTGGGGATTTACTTACGCAAAGGGAACGCGGTGTGTGAATTGTAATTAACGGATGAAAAGTTGAATAAGTTTCATATTCGTTTGTTTCAAATACAATACGTGATAGAGCACGGTCACGGAAATAAAATTCGCTCGTTCCAAACAGTTGTGCATAAATATTTTTGGATCGTTTCAGTTCCTTTAACAATTTTTACACCTATTTCTTTCTTGCGTTTGGTCTGCTGAATTGAATGGGATTGGATAGGATCTTTCATGGATGGGTAGTGTTTGGTTTAAGGACATGATAGAATTGAATGGTACCATAAAGGAATATGTTGTGAAGATGTTGTATTTGTTGGCCCCCAAAATATCACGGACCAGCTGCTCTACACGTCCGCCCGTCCGTGACTAGCAAAGCCTCGTGCTTCATCTCACCCTCCCGTTCCTCCCATCCAACAGATATTCTTCCAACCAAACAAAAAAATAGTTGGTCTCATTCATCCAACCAAACATGCATCATGAATATCCTGATCCCTGTATTTATGAATCATTGCATCCCATATAACTTGGTCCTCCAACCAAATACATCCTAAGCTGATAACGGAACCTTTGAAATCCAACACGATCATCGGAAAACAAAAAGAGATCAAATAACTCCATTCTAAAACCCTACTTAAAAGTTTTGAAGGAATTTCAGGAACTCTTGCGTTTTAAGCAAGTCCATGCGTAACTAACCCACAACTAATAATAGGTTATTGTGGTAGCATCAAAGTAAGCTGGTCTCACACTCCCTGTTGTTGGGCACCAAATGAAGAAACTTCCCATCGGATAGTAGACGCATTTTTATTTGGTTTGTTTTTTTGACAATAAAATGCTCACAAGATGGCAATCCCTCGACACGTTTCGTTGGAACAGCAACGGCCCCCACTTGAACCAGGAAATCCGCTCGCCGCTTAAACGCTTTTGCAACCATCAAAACGTCGACCTGTCCGCTATGATTAGGCGGCCAAGATATTGCACGAATCATGCGCAATGTCATTTAAAATCCCCTCACCTAACCTCCTTTTTCGTCCAGTTCTCTTCACTCTTCCAACAAAGTCTCCTTCTCCCGTAAATAGTAAGGCCATTAAGTATAAAGCCACCAGCATAATTAAGACAATAATTCTTAGAAAACACAGAATTTGATCTGAATTTCAAAAAAAAAATCGAACGAGATTATGGCTGTGTTTAGATTGTGGGAAGTGGTGAAAAATTTTTGCAAAAAAATTTTGCGCAAAAAATGCAAAACGCAAAAAAATTTTGCACCCCTGTTTAGATACGGTGAAATATTTTGCAAAATATTTTGGTTTTTGGTGTGTTAGGTGTCAAATGCAAAATATTTTGGAGGGCTACTTTTTGCAAAATTTGATTCTCATGTTTAGTTCCATTTTAAAAAAAGTAGCCCAAAACGTAAAAAGATTTTGCAAAATGGAGTAACTAAACATGATATATATATATATATATATATATATATATATATATATATATATATATATATATATATATATATATATAATAAAAATGAAAGCGAGAGGAGAAAAAAAAAGAGCGACGAGAGGGATCCGTTCTCCGCTCGTCTCCCACCTTCCTCCGTTGCCTCCCCTTCCCTTCCGCGGCCCCGTCGCTGCTGGGCTTGGCTTTACCACTGGCGAGTTCCCACACGGGGCCAGACGCCGCCACCGCTGACCCCGTCTACACCGAATCCCCCGCGCGATTTAACCCCTCTCACCTCGCTCGCCGCCTCCGCTTCCCTACAACGCGCACACCAAACGCGCACGCGCTGTTCGTTCCTCGGCCGCTCTCCCCATCCCCGCCCTTCTCCTCCTCTCCTACACACAGATCTCCGCTGGGCCGTGCGGTTCCTTGATTTGCCTTCTTCAGGGCTGTTGGATCTCAGCGGCGGCTGGGGATGGGCAACTGCTGCGTGACGCCGAATGGAGCCGTCGACGGCGGCGGCAAGAAGGCCAAGGAGCCCAAGGAACCGAAGCAGAAGAAGGGCAAGAAGCCCAACCCCTTCTCGATCGAGTACAACCGCTCGGCGCCGGCGAGCGCACCCAGGCTGGTGGTGCTGCGGGAGCCCACGGGGCGGGACATCGCGGCGCGGTACGAGCTCGGCGCGGAGCTCGGGCGCGGCGAGTTCGGGGTCACCTACCTCTGCACGGACCGCGACTCACGGGAGGCGCTGGCCTGCAAGTCCATCTCCAAGAAGAAGCTCCGCACCCCCATCGACATCGAGGACGTCCGCCGGGAGGTGGAGATCATGCGACATCTCCCCAAGCACCCCAACGTCGTCACGCTCAGGGACACGTACGAGGACGACAATGCCGTGCACCTCGTCATGGAGCTCTGTGAGGGCGGGGAGCTCTTCGACCGCATCGTGGCGCGGGGACACTACACCGAACGCGCAGCCGCCTTGGTCACACGCACTATCGTCGAGGTCGTGCAGGTGAGATTTCGACTCCATACGTGGTAGGATCATTAATTACTATTGTCTATTGGACAGCAAAATTACAAATGAGAATGCTGTTATACGTGTTTCGGTTACTTGCAGCATTATGTGCGTGGGGTCAGTTTCCGTTCACTAATATGACAACTTTCTCAACAGTTGATTCGATAGGATATATAGTAGTAAATATTTAGCTCTGTTCACTCTGGCAACTAGTCTTAGACTATCATTCCATGGCTAATCATCTTGTGATTAGATTGTTTGTAATTCCATTTCTTTTGTCTTTTAACTCATTTATTTATAGTCTGAACGATAAGATGAGTTAACTTGTTCATCTGTTATGTCTGTACAATTGCAGATGTGCCATAAGCATGGGGTGATGCACAGGGATCTCAAACCAGAAAATTTCTTGTTTGCAAACAAGAAAGAATCAGCGGCTCTTAAGGCCATTGATTTTGGCCTGTCTGTATTTTTCACTCCAGGTGCAATTTATGTTCCTTTATCTATTTGTCATTTTGCTCCATCAGTCATTGTCGATGATGTCATCTTGTTGACAATATGATCACTGGACTGTGGTGGTCTGTCTTATCTCTTTTGCTTCTTGGTTGCTTGGCATATGTTGAAGTACCGAATTTGAATTTGTGTAGGAGAACGGTTTACTGAGATTGTTGGAAGTCCTTATTACATGGCTCCAGAGGTACTAAAGAGAAACTATGGCCCAGAGGTTGATGTTTGGAGTGCAGGAGTGATTCTGTACATTCTTCTTTGTGGTGTCCCTCCATTCTGGGCAGGTTAGTTTTGTATTTGGAATGATGGACAGCAGTGATATATCTTTATACAACAACAGTTTTCGAATGTTAAGAATTACAAAAAAAGAATACATTCTAATCTCTTGTAAATTCAAATGGTCAATATGGCATATTGTGAACTGATACTCTTTTTTCTGGACATTGAATTTGGGTGTGGGTTATTGGGAGATGGGACTGTAGAAGATAAAAATGCATCTTAGGGGGTGTTTGGTTCCCACCCCTAAACTTTAGCCACTAAAGTTTAGTCACTTTTAGTCCCTAAAGTTCCAAACACCCCCACTTTTTGTCACTTTTAACACTATCACTAAAGTCACCTCCACTAAACTTTAGGGGGTGGGAACCAAAAACCACCTTAATCTTGTGCTGTTAAATGTTTGACATCGTTGTGTTTCCATGTTGCAATGCAGAAACGGAACAGGGTGTTGCTCAGGCAATTATCCGATCTGCCATTGATTTTAAAAGAGATCCATGGCCAAGGGTGTCTGATAACGCCAAAGACCTTGTCAGAGGAATGCTCAATCCGGATCCAAGACGACGATTGACAGCTCAGCAAGTGCTTGGTAATAGTCATTCTTGCACTAGATGACTACTATATTGTGTTTTGCTCGGTTTTTTTAATCGTAAACCAGTGAGAAATTATAATCCTAGATTGCTGAACCTTACATTAGCATTGATGGAAGATAATGTGTTAATATTTCATAAGTATTCTTCCATATATTTATCTGATAACCTTGTATCTCCCTCCAGATCACCCATGGTTGCAGAATATTAAGAAGGCTCCAAATGTCAATTTGGGTGAAACTGTTAAGGCCAGACTCCAACAATTCTCTGTGATGAACAAGTTCAAGAAGCATGCACTTAGGGTACATTTCAGTCTGACTTGATCCCAAATGATACCCCCTTTAATTGTCATATTTGCTCTGGAATTCCTTACATCTTTGAATACAGGTTGTAGCTGAGCATCTTTCGGTAGAAGAGGTTGCTGGCATAAAGGATATGTTTGAGAAGATGGATCTTAACAAGGATCAAATGCTTAGTTTCGATGAGCTGAAGCTTGGTCTGCATAAGTTTGGTCACCAAATGCCTGATGCAGATGTTCAAATACTAATGGAAGCTGTGAGTTGACATTCTTTTCCTTTTTAATATTGGACCTCTTTAACTTGCACCTCTTTAATATTGGACTGGAGTTTTTTTTGGTTATGTCAAAACACCTTTAAATAGTATTTTATCAACCTGTTTTAATGTTTTCCTTTTTTATTTTAATTGAGCATTCTGTCACAAAGGTGATGTGTTGGCCCTTTTATATTTACTGTTTGTGCATGTTGTGCCAGGCGGATGCTGATGGAAATGGGTCCTTGGATTATGGAGAATTTGTTGCATTATCTGTTCATCTAAAAAAGATTGGTAACGATGAGCATCTGCATAAGGCATTTGCATACTTTGACCAGAACCAGAGTGGTTATATTGAAATTGATGAACTCCGTGAGTCATTAGCTGATGACCTTGGACAAAATCCTGAAGAGGTCATCAATGCCATTATCCGTGATGTAGACACCGATAAGGTTTGTACTTCTTGGTCAATTAGTCGTAAATGGATGCTAGCTTCTTTCTAATTCTCATTTCTTGCTTAGCCCATTTGGTGTAATGAGTAAAAGGCTGAACTTTGTGTATCTCAAACTGTTTTCATATGTTGTTGGCTCAGGATGGCAAGATAAGCTACGATGAGTTTGCGGCGATGATGAAGGCTGGAACAGACTGGAGGAAAGCATCGAGACAGTATTCGAGAGAGCGGTTCTCCAACCTGAGCCTTAAGCTGCAAAAGGATGGATCGTTGCAGATGACGAGCACACGGTAGTCGTTAACACCCATAGGCAAGTTGTGAATTACAGATGGAAACCCTGTGTAGATTTTTCTGGTTGTTTGTTGACAGCTCTTCTGCTCGTCCTGATGTTCGATTGCTTTCTATTCTTGGCCCGCTGCCTGTTTGAAGCAGTGGGGGGATTGTTGATGCTACACTTGTATTTAGACTGCATGATCCATGCCTCACTCATTTCCACGCCTTTTAGGGCAAAGTGTACTGTACAAGAGAAAGAGGGGAAAAGGATTAGGAGGTTGTACGCATTTCTTAACTTGTGTGGATCCATTTGTTTGTGCGTTGTTCTTTAATATCCTGATGACGAGTTCACGCATATGGTGCTCGATCGATAGCGGTTGTTTGAATCTGGGTGGAGGAATTGAATTTACGGGTCAACTTAACGGATGAAGCCATGAAGGTGCTTCACTCCAAAGTCTGCTGCTTGACCACGTCTCTGATTGCCAGTTTTCTGACGTGTGGTGTAGGTAACCTATTGCCAGTATATGGAGAGTCCAGCCAGAGATCCATTGATGCACAAAAGAAACCTTTGACTCTTGTGTGGTCATTGTGAGCGTAGCGGCAAACCTGCGTGCGGTGTTTTCCTGTCCCTGCCTAAAAAAACAGGGCATTGGCAATTTGGCATTCAAAAGAGGGAACAGGTTGGTTTGTTGGACGTGACATGCTACTAGGTTTGAACACACAACTTGAAGTTTTGGACTGGTGAACCGGTCAACTGTACTGTACGACGCTAAACAAAGCGAAACGTGTTAACGCGCCTGAAAAATCGGACGGTGCACGTAGCTATCCGGGAAGGGGCCCAGTTTGCCTCGCTCTGTGAGGCACCAGCAACGACCTGACCAAGCGGGACCGGGAGTTACCGGCTTTGCCGCTGCCGGCCGCCCTGCAGCTGACGTCCACGAACTCCTCCCTCTTCGGCGGCGAGAAGCGGATGCGGATTAGGTGCAGTACAGAGGCCGTTGGTGACTTGGTGTCCGTCCGTCCTCTTCTCGCTTGACTTCTCGTGCGTGTAGGGTTCAGTGGTTGACGCCGAACCCGCACGTACTCCCTCCATACTCCAAAAAAAAAAGGTTGTCAGTTTAGGATAAATTTTTAGTTAAACATTGAGAATATAAATCATGAATAATTTTTAAGTTGTTAAGTGTGAAAATGTGAAAATCATATCAATAAATTTGTTTTAAAAATATTTTTATAAAAGTATATCTATATTATATTTTAATAAATATTTTTCAAAAAATAAACGGTCAAGTTACACTTTAGAGATCGTGTCGTTTTTTAAAACGACCACCTTTTTGAATACGAAGAGAGTACGCCATCTGCTGTCATCCTGTGTGATCCGCTCTGATTCGTGCGGACGCGGGGTTGGCCCGGTGGCCGCTTTTGTCAAAGGAATTAAATGGTGGTTAAGGGACACATCGACAGGGGGCGACGTCAGTCAGTACCAGCCAGCAGCTGAATGGAAGGTAGTCTTTTTGCGACGGCTGGTACTCTCGATCGATCGCTTGATGAGATGAAGAGAAAGAGACGTACATGCTGATCCCGACCGTTGAATGGCTCGCCTAGCTTGCAAGCCAAGTTGCATGGAAATGCTAGTATTGTTCACTCATCACTCACTGGTTGCCCAAGTCCGATGACAGCTGCTTTTCCGATCCTTAGCATCAGCAAGGGCATTAAGACCGTCGTCGGCCATGATTATCACATTACTTCATGTACAAGTTTCATTTTCCATTTAATGCTCTGCTAATCGCCCTACCTTATTTGTCATTGCCTGCCGCAAATTAAATGCCTGCACCTATTCCAGTTGCAGTTGATTTGGCACTTATGTTGAGACGTATAAACATAACCATAGCGCGCATCATCAGTCTAATCTTTAGAAGTCATGCATCGGCGCGCAAAGCCTGCCGAACCAACAAACCAAAACTCTCTCCCACACGAGTGGCACACTCGCACGAAGCATGATAGTAAGGAGACAGCCGAGCGCCCGGAGCCTGAGGGTTTCAACGGCAGGGATTCAATATACTAGCCAGCAATGGATCATGAATTCATGATGCAACCAAAGCTCAATAGGAATACAAGTTGCGGGCAATGGCACAATAATGTTGACATCATAAGACACTCATCTGTCTGCTGAGTCCTGCATGATAAATAAGACAAGACGGGGCCCCAAATCAAACGTTGCTTGCAGAAGCATAAAGACTTAATGGTCCCATCAGACCTTGTCTGGGTCAGAACTAACAAAGAATATGCCACAAAACCACCTTAAAATTACCCTAATCTATGCCAACCTACACCACTACACGTATAAAATGGCAATGGCAGTTTGTTGGAAACAGAATTTTCAACTTTCTATATTCGGTAACAAAGGCAAAGGAGGTCATTTTTTTTTTGAGCAGAAGCAAAGGAGGTCAAATGCAACACCGAGGTCGAGCCAGAGCTACATGGGCCTAGACTTTCCTAGGGCCTGCTTGTTTTGTTCGAGCCCAGCGCAGAGATCCATGTTGTGTTCGAGGCCCAAATCGGAGAACACGGTATGCGGAGGTCGTAGGAAGCGAGGCCGATGTCGAGCCCACCGCTGCATAACCCTATCCCTTCCACGACCCGGCGGCGCGGCCTCCCCATACCGGCGCCGTCGCTTGCCCGCTCCGGTTTTCTCCTCTTGCATTCCGGTGCAGCGGAGCCCGCTACGGCACAGATCGGCCGCCGTCCGCCGCCGTTTCTTCGTCTTCTCGCAGCGCCGGCTCTACATCTCTGCTCCCTCCCCCACTCGCGCTCGGCACGCAGGCGACGGAGGCGGCGCTCAGGCTCGGTCTCAGCGACAGCGGGGCAGTCCCAGGTTCGGCGGCGGCTTCAGCGGCTCCCCCTCCCGCCTCCCGCCCTCGCTTCCGTCCTCTGCACACCGGCCGGCGACCCTGCGTACGGACCTCCCTCTCCACTCCTGCCTCCGCTGGACAGTCTACGGCACCCGGCCCCTGTGGTTTCCCTGCGCGCCGCGTGCGGCCGGCGGGGAGCGGGAACCCACCAAGGCGGTCGCGCCGCTTTGGGAGCGCTCATACAGTCATACTCCATAGCGAAGCGCTACCCGTCCATTTACCGCTTCAGCGCGCTGAAGCTTGCGCTTAGTGCCGCTTTTTGGAACCCTGATTTTTTCAGTGTCAGACCAAGCACTCAGTTCGCTTACTTGTATGTGCAGCAGCGCAGGTAACCGCATAAGGATTAAGGCCGGGCTCATGCAAAATGGTTCTATGTCAGGGCGTATGTGTTGGAAATGCTCAGCTGCTAGCTTTTCCTCGTAGATCATCAAGTCTTAAGAGCAACCAGTTTCATGTTAAGACGAATCATTTTCCTGCAAGAGCTCTACGTGGTATGAAGACAGCAAATATGTTTTCTTTTGGTTCACTTTAATTTCGACGCACGTACTCTTTTATTGCCTTTATATCTTCTTGATTAAACCTTTTTTTATTGATAATTCTAGTTCTAGACAAGATATCATGAAGCTGGTTCTTTTCTTATGAACTGAATGTTTCTATTGTCTTAAACTATTCCATTTTATCCATGCATGCTGCTTGTTCTCAAACAGTATTATTATTATAGTGACTAGGAGTCTAGGACTATATAGGTTATTCTTTTCTGCAGTCATTTTGAGCTCGTAAAACCACCTTTGTTATTTCTGAATGCTGTCTTAGCAAAGTCTGTAAAAATCAGCTATTCAGCTTCATAATTCTCTCTTGTCACTCTAGAATATGGGTAAGCATGCATAGCATGGGACAATAACATAATGGGCCATTGAATATCCAGAATAAGATAACTGAAATATACCTAAAAGAAATGCTGTTATGATGTAGAGCCTTTAGAGTTACCTTGGCTTAACGGATCCCGTGCTTCTCCAGAAGGTGGCTAGCACTATCAATTCTTTTGTGTGTGCTGGCATATTCATTTCACCTGATCATTATATGTTATTTCTGGCAAATATTTTGTTTCCTAATATGTGTCATCATATACTTATAGTCATGTACTCATGTATTAGATGCTATAATATCTGGTGTTGCTGATTTCCTGGGCTCTACCCTGACAGTTTAATATTTTGTGTATCATGAAAGAAAAACTTTTGCAGTTTTAGGATCTTTATTTCTTTGATTACTTGTTGAGGACCCATTTTCTGTAGGTTTGCTGGGAAAAAATATATAATGCCTAGTAGGCACATGTTTGAGACAATGCAAAGTAATAAACAAAATACAATCATTTGAACAGGGTATGAATTTGAATTGTTTAGACTTCCAGCCAGAGCATATTATCAACAAGATGTATAACATGATGTGGAGTTTGAGCCTTGGTTTAGTTATCTCCATTGATACTTTTCTATGTTTAGAATGACATTCGAAATTAAACCATTTTGCAAGTGTTGTATACTGATGTCTTTAATGGCCAGGGATTTATCTATATGTTCCATTGTCACATTCTTTGATTATTATTCCTAGTTACTATAGTAGATTTCATTTTTCATCATTGTTTGTGTTTTTCAGTTGGTACTGATTCCATTCATCATGGCACCCCTACATCATTCCAGAGGGAAAATTCTGTCAGGGGCATCCCATCACAAACAAGACAGCACAATCAGCATCCAAGGTCCGTTAGTTGTCGGGCATCCTCACTGGCATCTTTCAGCTACCCTGAGCTGACATCCAAACCCAGATGGTGGTGGAGAACCCTAGCTTGTGTGCCGTACTTGCTGCCACTGCACAACATGTGGTCTTATGCCGACGTGATCTACCAGCTTCACACTTACCTGCAGGGGTTTTCACTGTTGTATACCTTCATCGATACCATGACTCTGTGTCCTGGGTGGCTCTTTCTGGTGATATTTATGACAGTGTACTTCTTCGTTGTGAGGCGGAAGTGGTCGCCGCACTTTTTGAGGTTTCATGTGATCCTAGCAATCCTTCTGGACACTGGCTCCCAAGCAGTGGCTACCATGTGTACGTGGATGCCAAGCATTGTTTATCAGGGGAAGCCAATGCAGTACTTCTGGATGTCTATCGCGTTCATACAGATCTTCACAGTGCTCGAGTGTTTGCGGTGTGCTCTTTGTGGAATGTATCCTAATGTCCCATTCATATCCCACACCGCTTTCATTCACTCTGATCTGAATCTGTTCAGATAGGTGCTTACTACATAAGTCCAGAATTCAATAAGGGCGTTTATTTTTTGGAATGGCTACTTACAGTTGTAGAGGGTGTGTTCTCTGTTTTGTTCATACTGAAGTCCTCTGTAATTCATATCATAGGACCAGCTAGTACAATAGCATTTGAACAGCACTGCAATTGATTTTCATTCCTCAGATGTTATTGTTTATAAGTTTGGCTACCTGTAAATTTTGTTTCTAGGGGCAGTACTTGTTTAGGCCTTGTTTGGATGCGCGTGTATCTTCTTCAAACCACATGTGTTGGAGTGTATTTGAACTAATATACACTCCAATTCATATTGTTTGAGGCCGATACATGCGATTCCAAACAAGGCCTTATCCGAATTCAGAGCTTGTGAGAATTTTGCATAACCAATCTACATGCCATTTTCTCACTTCTGAATAAGGCGAAGGAATGGACAAGTCTGGGACCGAACTGCTTTGGCCCCCATAAAATTTTTAGAGTTGCTAAATTTTTCTAACTGTAAATACTAGCTAGGAAGCCACCTATAAAACATTTTGGCATCACAGTACATAACTAATACCTGAGAGCAACTAAAAGTTATAGTAGTCTTTATGTGATTCTAAAACTGCTTGGATACCTTGTGTTTAAGGATGGAATGAGCAGTTTGTTGGCTATTAGAGAGAAATGGCAAACTCACAATGTATAAACTAAAGAAAGATAGGCATTTGGAGTGCTCCTCTAACTGAAAATTTGAGAATCTTACGGTTGACGTACAGGAACACAATACAATATATGCACATCGTGATTGCGATTTTTTTCTTTTTGCATGCGGAGAAGGGATGGAAGTTGTGTGGTTTGAACAGTGTTGCTGTAAACAATTGCGTCCGTGTCAAGTGTCATGTAAACCTTACTTGACAACATACTATGTTGTCTAGGGTGTAAATGGTTGATTTACATTAAATAATAAAAATGGTTCTACTCATGGTAATCGGTTGACAAATAACGAGAAAAACAACATGTTCCTGCATGGCTTGCAAACCGTGTAATGAAACGATTCAGTGATAGGGTGTAATGATGCGAAGTAACTATGCATGAAAAAGAAGTAAAAAAAGAACAAGTACATTTATCTGCTAGTGCCCTCAACATGAATCATGAAATGCACATTCGTTGTTAAGGAACACTTAGCAGCGAACGAGGTCTATCAGCCATATAAGAAAACGAATCAAGAGAATAAACTAATTAGAGATATTTATGGGCGTTTATTTGTAGAAAGGGGAAATTAAGAAGCTGACATGCACGGAAGGGATATATTCTTCCAAAAAAAATATTAAACTAATCGGTCATTAGGAATCTGAAGCAACGCATTAGCGCTAAGAGAGTATTTTGATCTCCTTGACAAATTGATAAAAGAGCAAAAGAAATTTGCTACTTTTTGGTAAATGGATCCAAACATATGAGGCAAAAAATGGTAAAATAGTAAAAATTTGTCATTTGCCACTTTAGAGTGACAAATAAAGACAAATAGAAAATCCTTCCACTCATACCCCTCCCTCCTATGCATGACATGTGAATGAGAGTGTAATTATTAGGGGTATATTTGTCTTTATATGTGTCATTTGTCATTTGTCAAGCGATCCAAACACTAGAAATTAGCAAAAGATTTGCCAACTTTATTTGTCATTTATCATTTGTCAAGGGATCCAAACATGCCCTAAATAAAAATCATATTAGAGCAACTCCATCGGTTTTGCAAATGAGCTTTGCATTCTTGTTTTTGTAAAAAAAACTCTAAAAAAACTCCTATCCAACGGTTTGACAAATGAATTTTACATTTTTGTTAACTTGGCAATTTCATGGGAAGAATTGACATATATGCCAACCGTGGATCACACTTGGCATTCCCTCTGCGCATGTCTTTCCGCTCCCCGCTGCAATTTTGGTTCACAATTTTGGTAATTGTCAACTCAATTTTACGAAACTGTTGAAAATTGACTCTTTTTATCTTTGACATATTTATTTATGACTTAGTAAACTCCTAATTTTGCCAACATCTAGGACGTGTTTGCTTTGCCGCGTGGCCTGGGGACGCTCCGCCAGGCGCTAGAAATCGACAGCCTGGGTAATTGTCTGTCCCAAACATCTTTGTCAGTTTGAGATGCAACCTAGTAGCTGTCACCTTTGCCTCGTATAGTTGCAAATGTGCTCGAGGACTTGAGTATGTTTGAGACAACAAACAACTAGTAGTACGGTATGCCATAAATAGCTTCGACCAACCTGAAGAATCACATGAGACTGAAGGTGCAAATCCAACTGAACCAGGGGAAGCTGGTGTGTGGGTGTGTCGGGATCTGAAACTTGCCATCTCTGCTCCCAATTTCTCTGGCGCAGCAAATGCCATCTTGTTGGATATGCTTGGAAAACTGACCGTTGAGGTCACCCAGCTTCGAAAACAAATTCGGAAACTATGTTTTAGCTTTAGCTAGATACTCCTCCATAACTACCTGTAAAAATGGGTGTTGGACAAATTTGCAGCATCCATTGGCCGTTTACAATACAAAAAAAATGACGGAGCTGTGAGCTGTGTATGCAGTTCCTTTTCCATTCATTGGCCCCAGATTTGTTTCCACTAGAGCGTGTTTGGTCCAACGGCAGATCACCTGTGCAGTGCTTATATACAGTACTATACCTGTATATGTGAATAGATTAATGTAGATGCACTGGATCAGCATGTTATCATTGCTGATCGTAGGAAAAATCCCCGATCTGGAGTTTGCTGACAAGGTGCCACGTGACAGTTGAACGAACTTTGCTGCGGACCAAAACGGTGCGCTTCTTTTGACCGAAGTCGAGACACCTTTCTGTTGGGAAGGCGGGCTGCCCTTTTGGTTGGGTCTTGACTCTTGACCAATCTTTTGCTAAGCGGAGAACAGGCCATGTCATGCACCTCATCAGTACCTCACAGAAACAAGATGAACCATGTCCCAATTTTTCTACCAATTCGGGAGACATCTAGTCAATGATAATTTACTAGTTTGGAAATACCAGATATCGGTTGTAGCGACCCATGAACATTTTAACGACAAATAAGAATAACTTATACGATCTGGACATATCAATTTCCGCAAAATGCTTATGGAATGCAAGTTTCTTTAACAAAATCATTACGACACAACATAATAGCATCACTGGGAACTCTTCTGGTACCAATAATTTCATACACACTCGGCAATTTGTTTCCACAGTCCTGCATGGCAAGATTTGTGTCCAAATTTGGGACTTCAAATATAATTGACACAGATACAAATTTTCCATGGTAGAAAATAGGAAAACAACATATATATAGGTACAAATGTATTCAGAAGAAAAATAAACCGGAATTATCAATGTATTCATGAAATTGTTCATTGATAAATTGGTAAATGGGGAAAAAAATCTATAACCTCTCTTGTTACATAGATCAACACAATAACTATCGACTCTCACGGTGGACCATACGAATTTTCACCTCATCTGAACTAATCAAAAAGAATACTGGTTAGGACCTCCATGGTAACGAGGCTGTTTACCAATTCTCGACAGCTGCTTTCAGCTACCAATCTGTGAGCGAATGCTTTCCTGAAGACCACCACCTTCTCTGACTTTGCGAACAAAAATTTCAAGAATAAAAAAGAATATTATTATTTACTAGGACAAATAACTATTCTTCTTCTCGGAAACTATTCTTCTCGGCAAAAAGATGTCTTCATCATCCACCTTGAGAGCAAAAGGCCTCTTTCACAGTTACTTGGGCTCCAAGTGCATCTGCTGCTCAAGCCAAGAAGCGATGACACTCTGATCCAGTGAGTCACCCTGACTGCTATTAATCGATCGAGAAGCCATACCTGCCATTTCAGCCCTCTTGCCACTCAGCTCAGCATGGTTCACCAGTGACTGCACCCAAGACACATCTGGCTCCTCTGCTGTATTTCCAGGTTGCACAGAGTGCCTTAGGCGGACAAGTTCATCGTCATCAACACCCCAGTCGACCTTACTCTTTGGAGTACCAATGTTGCCCCATGAAGCATTGAGATTCCGTGGCGATCCCACAGTTTGCACTTGATGCTTATTCAGGGAAGAGAACTGATCCAGCATATCACGAGCTCCAACACGGACACTTAGGGGAGATGTTGGCTCCATAGTCCGAGGGGACCGAGGAGACATGCCACCAAATGGAGAATGGAGAATTGATGGATCAAGACCCCTACTAGGTGAGTACATCCTGTTGTTGGTATTGACAGGCGACAAAAGGCCCTTTTGCTGCTGATGGAACTTGTTTAGAAGGGCTGATTTGTGTGCTGGTGAGTAGACTTGGTCATTGGTGAACCTTGGCGACATAGCCATGTCTGAAGCATACATCTCTTCAAGGTTGGATGGAGCAATTGCCGTTGGACGAATACTCAGACCGGTAGAAAGACGGGGCGGCTGGGATCGGCTGCTTTGTGGAAGGCTGAGTGCTCCAAGGTATTGTGATTCCCATTCCAGGAGTGCGCCAAGGTCGTCAACCTGTGCATCCCTTGCATTGAAAGAAGATCGTAGCCTGCTACCTCCTTGGAGCCAATGAGCAGCAGCAGCAGCAGCACCTCCACCATTGTTGGAGGCAGATGGTGACAGAGGTGGTGGCACAAAGTGCCTGGTAGGAGATCCAGGTAGGAGCCCAAGAGCAGCGGCAGCAGCAGCCATGTCAATGGATGAAGAGGAGGCACGGGGAGACAGCAGACCTGCACCACTATTATGGGGAACATGGCGAAGCTCATCTTCATCATGGGCGAAGAAGCAGATGCGGCGAGCACAAGCTGCGCCCTCCTTGCAGAGCCTTGTGCGGTACTGCGACGGGTGGAGCCAGCTCTCAAAGACACCATGGGAGAACTCGCAGCTATCACCGCTGGGGCAGCCACCAGGGCGGCGGAAGTTGGGGCAGGGAACGGCTGTGTATGGGTGCTTGCGAGGGTCCCGGCGGCGAGCGTTCTCGCCAGGGTGCACGAACGGGCACTCCGTCCAGTCATGCGAGTAGGCCCTGGAGCATGGCCGCACCTTGAAGGCGAACATGCGGAACTCGTCGGAGGCATACACGCTGCTCTTGATGTCGGGCAGCGTCGGATCCACCGGGTACTCCTTCTTGGCACGGTCCACGGTAATCGGGGACAGCGAAGACGACCGCGAGGATGGCGACCTGTTGCCCTCATCCGGCGAGGACGAGAGCGGTGGGGACGAGGAGCGCGATGGTACCGAGGTCGCGACAGCGAGCCCTCGGCGGCGGCCAAGGAGCATCTCCAGGTCGCCCAAGGCATCGGGCGAAGCAGGAGGAGACAAGATGACGTCGGCAGGCAGGCGACCGGCGGAGTCGGGGGTTACCGGGTCGGCGCCGGCAGCCAGGAGCAGCTTGACGACGGCCACGGCGCTGCGCGAGCCTCCGGAGGCGGCGCAGTGCAGCGGGGTGGCGCCGTCGACGCCGGGGCGCCGGTTGACGTCGACGCATCCCACCAGGCTGAGCAGCAGCGACACCACCTCCACGCTGCCGTAAGTCGCAGCGACCATCAGCGGCGTGCGCGGCTCGTACGCCTTGCTTCGGCCGTACCACAGCCCAACTCCGTCCGCCAGCTCCGCCGAGTCGCCTCCTCCCCCCGCGAGCGCCTCGCGGAACCCCGCGGCGTCGTCGGCCGCCGCGAGCTCCAGAAGCGCCGCCAGCCTGTCCCGCTGGCCGGCGGTGGCGACATGCGAACGCGCCGCGTCCACCGCACCCGCGAGATCAGCAAGGTCGCCCATCGCTCACTGCACACGTCAAGAGCTCAGCGCATCTGCAACGACGGCGGCGAGGACTCAGATTCAGCAAGCAAGCAACAAGGGCCCCGGAGATAGATATATATAAAATATAATAAAATAACTTGGGGAAAGGAGATCAAGAAATCATCAAATCAAACATGGAAAGCATGAAAATGGAAAGGAGGGGGAGAAACCAGCTCCAAGAAACGAAGTACTACCTCTCCTTGGAAAGAAATCGGTTGTCCAATCCGGCTTAGAACCGGGAGCAATCTCGCGATTCAAAGGCCGGATCGACGCGAGGAAGGAAAGCAATTAATGAGCAGTATTTACCTGCCCGCGGTGATCCCGTCCTAATCCAATCGAATCCAGCCGGATCCAACGGCCTCCTCTCCTTCCTCGCGATGGTCGGTCGACGCCGGCGGTCGCCCTCCTCCTCTCCAGGGTCAGTCCAGAGAAGAAGAGAAGCCGAGGCTGCTTTGGGTTTGGGGGAACGGCAGTGAGAGAGAGAGAGAGAGAGAGAGAGATGGGAGGAGAAAGAGGGCGACAAAGCAAGGATGGGAGGACTCGCAGTTTACTGGCGGTGGTGAGGTGGAGTTAACTTGTCTTATTCCTCGGGCACCACGTCCTGCTTCGTCGGGTCCGCTCTCTTAAAACACTCACCGACAAGTGGGTCACGGAGTTCTGTAGGGCCGCTTGTCATGGAGGTAGCGTACAGAGTCGGGCTGGTCCAGGATTTATGCAGGAGAATTTACTGCGAGTGGGGCCCGCGCGGGATTCAAACAGTCGGGTGCCGTGCCGGTGCGTGGTGCTGGCCGCTCGCGTCGCGGTGGGGTCCGGTCCGGGGGTGGGGCTCTGCCGGTGCCCGCCCGCCACGTGCCGCGCTGGAGCCGCATCCGGCCGTCGCCTGGCCACACGGACGGCCAGGGATCGTTCGGGCAGGTGGTGGACGGGAGATTCGGCGCCGAAAGCCCTCGGTTGCATCTCCGTCGCGGTACGGAGAGATCGGCGGCGCGGAGAGGTCGTCGGTGGCGTCGCCTGGACCTGGGTCTGTGGACCGCTCTCAGATGCGCAGGAATGTGACAAACGTGGCCGTGGACCGGAGCACGGTGGGCGCGGTGCAGGGGAGGGGGCGGACGCGTCGGGCTCTCGAGTGGGCCGCAGAGGTGGATTGGATGCGGGGTTGGTGAGGTCCGGGAGCGGGGAAAGGGTGACGGCGGGCCCCGCAGTGGAGCCGAGGACAGCGGTCAAATCTCGGGGCTGCGAGGTTGGGCCCACCTGTCCGTGATGGGCCGGGCCGGGGCTAGGTAGTGGGACGAGACGAGTCGAGACGGGAGCAGCAACGGAATTATGGAAACGGTCGCGTCGCGAGGCAACGACGGAAACGCAAATACGAGTAACTACGGTGGAGCAGCAATCAAATCCATCCTTCTATTGACCATGGACATGCAAAATAAAAATTGTTTATGTTCAAAGACACATGCGAAACTCGTACCACCCTACGTACACATCGTACATTTATGACTCCTTCCTACGCTACTGCCTCGATTCAAATTGTATTATAAGTAATTTAAAAACATTTTAAAATTAAAACATCTGAAGTTTAACTAAAATTATATAAAAAAAATTATGATGTTAAATAGATTATACTATAAAATTATAATTGATAAAGAATTCAATGATACTCACTTAATAACATAAATATTATTATCATATAAATTTAGATAAATTTGAGAAATTTTGACTCTCTAAGAAGATGGTGTGGCCAGGGCGTCGAGGCACGCAATGAAATCTTAGTTTGGTTTTAGTCAAACCTAAGTGAACTAATCTTGAGCTCTAAGTGATATATGGTATATGTTGGTTTACACTAGGTGGGGTTAGATAGTACTCAAGTGATAGGGATGGACACAAGTGCGAAGCAAGTGCTCTAACTTGGAAAAGAAGAAAGAAGACAATAAAATAAGGGACGTGCTCGCGCACGAACATTCTACGTGTAGAACGCACGAGCCCGACCCACCACTCAACACACACCCGAACACACGCCTTCCTTTCTCCGCACCTTCTCTGCCCCATCCTCACGCGGACACACCTGCCCCCATGCAGCCGGCCCCACGCGGCCCCATGCTCCTCCATGGCCGCCACAACCTCCAACCGTGACCATCGACTCTCAAAACAAAATGAAAAAACCAAAAATGAACAAAAACCACTTAGTAACATCTGTTGAATTCCAGAAAACATAAAAGAAACATGAGTTTTTTCTGAAACAATTGAAAAATTAAACTGAAACATAAAAGGAACAAACGATGAAACAACATTTGGTGAATTCTTGTTTCTGGAAAATCAAACCACTTAGTAACAAAAAGAAAACATAGAGCTTGTGATGGCGAAACATCAAACTTTGCATTGCAAAAACACTAGTTTGTTTCTGGAAAAAAGTCAAACGAATTAGTAACAAAGGACCATAAAGTTTTGTGCTAATGAAACATCTAATTTTGCCCTACAGAAACAACGAAAAAAGCAAACTGAAACAAAAAATAAGATTCGATCTTCTCCGAGACAAACATTAACACAGATTAAAATCACTGCAATATTTCAAAGAAACTAATTATTACAAACATTTATGCGAAAAGAAGCATATGAAAACAAAAGACAAAAAAAACCTGCTGAAAACATCCACAATGGTGTTGTTGAAACAACCATATGCAACAAATTAAAACAAAAATAGGAGAAAAAAAAACAAAAGAGCAATTGGATAGAGGAGGGAGAGAAGAAGAAGGGGGAGGAGGAGGCTCCAGATCCGGAGGTCCTTCTGACCTACCTTGCCATGGAGACCTTAGCTCCACCATGGAGCCATGCGCACGCCGCCCGTCGCCGCCGACCAGGGTAGGGTGGGGCAAGGCCACACGCTGCAGCGTGTTGTGACGGAGGAGGGAGGACGACATGAGAGCAAGCGTCGCCGCGCCTCTGTTGCACGGGAGGCTGCTGCTCGGTCGGCGTGGGGAACTCATTGCGAGGAGAAGGGAGACGGGGTGTGACAGAACCTTTTAAGAAAGGGCTCACTTGCCAGGATTAATAGTCCATCCGACTTAATCCCAAACAAATGATTCAATTCTTAATTAGTCCGTCAGGTGTCACCACTTTGCAGCGGGTCATTCACCTCTTTCCGAACATGATCCTCATTACAGATTTGCAGATGTAATACAATAATTTAATTTACATCAAAGTAGCGAAAATTTAGAGTCATAAGTTATATTACAAACCATAAGTTTAGAAATATAACATATGTGTCATTACTATATCAAGTCAAGTGGTAAAGATTATAAGATAATCAAACCAGGTACTCTGCCCAAGAATTATACCAGGACTGATCTTCAACATAACTACGATCATACAACACAGAGCTATACACACCGCAATAGGATCTTCACCAGCAACAAGGGTTAACAAACCCTGAGTACGGGAGTACTCAACAAGACTTATCCGACAAATAAAATATTTTGTGGACAAAAGATATGCAAGTCATAGGTATCAAGGTGGGGTTTTACAAGAATCAAGTATTTTGCATAAATGAGCATTTATAAAAAAAGAAATTGATTTAGTTCTCATAAAAGTTACTCAAGTACCGATCTGAATGTTTTAATCGATCACGAGGCAACAACCATCTCCAAAGGAAACATCATGTATCTAGTTTAAGTATAATACTACGATGTGGTAGTCAGAGTCATGTTTCCATACCCGAGGAACACGACGATTTGAATCGATTAAACCCAGTTGGGGCTTCCCTATCACACGACCTATACATCCGCTTAAAGCACGCATATGACTACTTTTCCCTGGATCCTCCATCCGAGAACGGGGGCCCGTCACCCGAGAGCACAGTACGCCTCCATCCAGTTCCTCGAACTTGGAGGGTACACACTACTCTCGCCATCTCTCCACTCCCAGTACGGGTTAACCGTCCTTTAGACTGGATTAGCCAGAGTCCAGCTTCCCCAAAGGTATATGATAAGTACTCCAAAGTCACGGCTCTTGGACACCCACACCGGACAGTTCTTAAGTGACACAGGCGGAAAGAACCCGCTCACCAGATATCCATATCTGATGGCTCTCAAACACCGTGTCCGCTCGATCCCGATTATTACTTTCAACAAACCATCATTTCCTTTTAAGACATAGCCATTTGTCACAGCAATCCGTTATTCTTCTCAAAATCAAAAGCATTGCCGAAGCAATCATGTTACCACTTATTCTCGCAGATGACAGGAAATCATTTGACTCTATCGGTCTAAGCATTGCTAAAAAACATAAAACATCATTCGTATTTTTAAAACGGTATCAAGGTACATGAATTGAATAACTCAAGAATAAGGCTATGCATCAAGTAGGAATTTATTTGAAAAGTAACCATGCAATAATTAACCATAAGTGTATTTAAAGAAAAATTTAAATACAAGGTAGGGTTTGAATGCACCGGAGCTTGCCTGGATAAGAACACTAGTCAGTGTTGTTAGATGATACTCCTTGGTGAGTACCGTTGATTGACATTAAAATTCCGAGATTATCCATCTTCTGGATTTCATCACCAATACATCTTTGATTAGATCCACCAATCACCGTCTTCGGGTTCGACATTAACCATCACATATGCATCTATCGTATCTTAATGATATGCAAAGATGCAAATGTATAAATGCAAGAAATTGATAACACAAAGATACATCACAACAAACATTCAATTTGAACAAGAGATCATACAAGACTTATGCACTTTTAGTTAATTAAGCAATATCATTTAAGCATAAAGGTTGGACATGCTAAGCACTTTAAACATGACACACCATAAGACTTTATTCAAAACATGCCAAGTATAGAGCAATTAATATTAACTAACAAGTTTAGTCAAGCAAAGACAAATTAAAACACTCAAGACATCACAAGACTATACAAAGCATAAACATTCATTAACCAAGAGTTAATCATTAGATTAAACAACCAAGATAGAATAGAACAATTAATTTATGCATGCAGTTTTTGGACAGCAAGACAACATTCACCATTTTAATCATATCTAGAGTTTTACAAATCCAAAGGACTTGCAACAAGACATTCTGGAAAGCTTATGAAATCATCTACATTTCATCCATACTAGCACAGCATGATTCACAAATTAACTAAGTCGAAATTACAAAGTTACATAATCAGTTCCTGAAAAACAGAGAGCAGCCATCTCTGATTCTCAACTTAAAACATGCATAAAACATAAACTACTTGGCCAAATGCCACCAAATTTTAACAGCAGCTAGATACATGAGTTATATACAACTTTGGTATTCACAAGATTCTCAGAAAACATCATTAACATGGGGTAATTTACATTGCCCCTAGAACTGTTTAGAAACTAGCTATTGCAATAAATAAAAGTTAACTTATGTTGCAAACACATAATTGGACAAAATCAACTTTACCAACATGTCATACATGACTAATGAACACTAGAAAATATAGTGCCCTCTGCTAAATAAATTCTTTGTATACACTTTCTTAATTTATTTGGATAATTAGGTGTAAATATGAACCAATGTTTTAAATAGCGAGCTAAGGCCAAGGTGTTTATCGTTTTATGATCCGTAATTAGCAGAATTTAGCGGCAAAATTATGCATGAACGCAAATAGCGGCACAATTTTTTTTCAAGCTATTTCGGGCTATAGCGCCAAAAGTAGCGGGCCATTTTTTTCCTTGATATGAACACATATCAAACATGCATAAAAAATTCTACCAAAATTACAGAGGCTTACACATGTCTTAATTAGTTTAATTTATAAATTTCATGTCATTTGATAAAGTATAGAAACATCTATGAAATAAATAAAAGTTCCATTGCAATCAATTTAAACAACAAGACAGATTTTGTACTTCACTTTAAACAGCTATAACCTGAGATCTAGAACACATAAAATATGAATCTCAACATTTTAGAAATCTTATGAAAAGTACTTTAAATGTTTCCACTGTGCCAAAGCATGAATCTATATGTAAAATGCTCAACCAACTCATTCTTCTCAGCTCTGTCCAGAAAGTGAACAACAACTGCATTCAACTTGCAAAATTGATAACGCCTAAACTATCAGATGTAAAATCATGAAATTTTAACACAATATAGATCATAAAATTATATATCACTTTGGTATTCAACTCCTCAACAGAAAACATCATCTTGACCATAAAATAAAATTCTCAACAAACATCACTGTAGCAGTCTTAAACAGAGAGACAGAAACTTTGCCATTTTTATAACTCAACAACCATATATCCTAAAATCATAAAATTTTAACTAGACATCAAGCATAAACTTGTAAACATCCCATAAATTTTCAGATTTATTTGACAAGTATAACAGTGACTACGAAAATAACAAAAACATCTTAACAGATTTGACATGCTTGCACAAAATGATTTTTACAGTAACATCTATGAACTAAACTTCCAGATATTATGGATCTAGTGCATAGAGAACTTCATACGATTTTTCTATGAATTACTACAAATTTCCAAAGATAAGCAAAATCATGGGAAAATAATTACGGAATTTTACTTAAGCATCAGTAATCCTAACTTTTCAAGAAATCAACCAAGCCCCTATTTATAAATCCATGAGTCATGACAAATATGCATAAAAATCCAACAAAAATCATCACTTACCAAATCATACCTTCTTCAACTTTACCGGGGGATTTTTCATGGGGGTCAAGGATTAGAGCGGTGTTCTTATGATTGATTCAACAGAGACAACCAAATCAAGGTGGAAGGGAGTAGAATCAATCAACAGAGAAGAGGAAGGGGAGGATTTGAGCAGCAGCAAAACAAAGAGAGAAAGGTCGATGGAGGAGGGGTCGGTGGAGGGAGCAGAGCCGGGCGTCGGCCTGGCTCTCGGCCTCCTGCCGATCCAAGCAGAGACCAGAGAGGGAGGGAGCAAGGGAGTGAGGGAGAATGGGAGAGTGAGAGACCGAGAGTGCTGGAGGGAGGGAGGAAGCCGACCTCCTGCTCTTGCCACCGCAAGGGGCACTCATCGATGCAGAGGCTGGGATATTAATATATTCCCTTTTCTAAAAAAAGGGGCACGCGTAGAGGGGAGGAGGCACGCGTCGGGGGAGGAGGCGACGGGAAGGGGAGACCGACACGCACCGGCCCGTGCTGGCCTTGGCCAGCCTAGCCCAAGAAAATTGCTCAAAAATTTAGAATATATTGCAGAATTGCCACTGACTTTAATTGCTTCTGAAATCAAAATCGTTTGTCGATTTCATCAATCGATTGCACCATCATGTAGAGCAACAAAAGTAGAGCAACATGGTATAAAGGAGTTTGATAGATTTCAAAAGACTTGATAATTTTTTGAGAATGTGGAGTGCCAAAGTTGATGACAAGAAAAATCCAGATTTTAAAAGCGTTGAAGGCTTTAACAAAATTAATTTCTAGAGCCATTACTTGATAAGCTTAGAGGGAGATTTATACTTGATGTATTAAACAAAGTTTAAATAGGATATATTTCCATAACCTAGAAATTAACACCTGGGGTGTTACATGGGGCGCCACCGGTCCCTGTCACCAGATCCTGCGGCACCTCGCAGCAGGGGCCGACCGGGGATGCAGAGTGGGCGAGGTCGCCGCCACGCTCGAACGGGGCCACGCCGCCGGGGGAGGGAGAAGCACTGCAGACCCCATGCGTGAAGGGGGCCTGCGTGCGGATGCGAGGAGGGCCGATATCGTGTCGATTTGCTTCCACCAGGATGCCGGGTGTGTAGGGGGCACCAGGATCGAGCGCCGCCGGCGACTGCACCTCCCCGGGCGCGTCCCGAACTGCCGGAGTGTGGCGCGATGTGCAGTGGAGAAGGAGGAGCACGTGATAGTGGGGGGCAGCGAGTTGTCTGGAACGGATAAGGTGAGGCACTGTCGATACATCCGATGCCGAGCGTACGCGCGCGTGGGCCGTGGGACGCGTCGGCCCACCGCCCGTTCTATCCCTAGAACGTACGTCACGTAGCATTACCGATAAAATAAGCTAAAGTCAAAGGTATAACACATAAGGCCAATTTGTTTTGCTGGTTATGACGTAATAGAGTGGGTGATTGAGTTTAGAATAGATAGTTGTACTATAAAGATGAAAAATCTTTAATTATAATGGTTATCTGATGCCACTAAGTGTAACTCTTATTTTCATATACATTGCGCTTAGTCACGTGGTGAGGCGAAAGGGAAAAATCGTGACGTGTGCTTAGTCAATGGTTATTGCTTTTGATGATTGTCGCCACTTAGAATGTTGATGGTTTATGGATTTGATGATGGTATCCTCATGGAAAAAACTATTGAGTGTCAAAAAGCTACCGAGTACGCACTCAATCAAGAATTTATGAGGGATTCTTGAGCTTATTTTCTGACAGAGTGCCAAAAGCTACTCTAATAAATTACTTGTGACATTGAGTGTCATTATCTTGTGTAGCTTCTTACGACACCGTTGTGTAGGGTTAGGTTTGTAATGTATATGAGCGTATGAACCACCAAATGAGTGTGTCAGTCACAACGAGAATGTGGATTGTTGGTCACCAATTGAACACTTTCCCAACTCGGTATTGTTGTTGGACACTTGCCCAACTCGGTATATCATTCTCTCACTTGTAATTACTCGTAACTAGCTCACTAGTTACTGTAGTTGCAACATAGCTTAATTGATTGTGGATATTGATATAGAGATCATAGTGAGATCATAGTGATTTGCATCATGTAGGCGGCTTGCTAGTGGTAAAAGTGGAGCTAGAGTAAATTGTTTGTCTAACAAGTTGTTCTAGTAAATTTATAGAATTTTTATTAGGCTATTCATTCCGAGGAGAGCAAAGACTGAAGGGTGGAGAACCGAGAAGACGAAAAAAGAGAAAAAAATAAAGAAAAAAAAATGAAAGAGTCCGACGTTCATTTTATTATGTCAAGCATTAGAGAAAATATATTGCTAAACTGTTCATTAAACCAAGTCATAAAAAGTTACTTTCCCATTAAATCAGAGTTGTACCAACCAGGATATTAGTTATGTTGGTGAAGAAAATTAGCTACTACCACTATTCACAAAAGAATATAGTTTTTGGATTTCGAAAAGTCATACAATAATAAGTTTTAATAAATTTATATAAAAAATACAAATATTCATGATACAAAATAAGTACCATTAAATTGGACTTTATAAAATATATTTTCATTAATACTATATACTGTAGATTTAGTCAAATTAAGTATAATTGATCAGCAAGATAATTGCGTTCTTTTATGAACTGAGGGAATAACTTGTTAAGCCACAGGTGTTGCCTTATTTCATCGAGTTCGCGCGATGAATTTAATTATAAACAAACCTTTAGTCGCATCATGGAGGCCAAAACTGATCTCTAGGACGAGGTACGCCGAGCCGAACGGCCGAGCTTGATAGATAATACCGGGGTTGTCATCTACTTTTTTTAACATAAAGTGCATATAACTAGGTAGAGAAATTTTTTAATGGTTAGAAAAATATGAACCATTCATTGAACGTGATTGCAAAAATAAATAAATAAATAAAGAGGTACATATGTAAAAATGCTAGGTACTACCGAAATGATGGAGACATTATCAAAATAGGTGGGATCCATATACAAATAAAAGGATTTTTTTAATAAAAAATCTATTTATTTTTCCCAGATAAAGATAAATTTGTAATTTCAACACTTTCATCGATGGACAGCTGCACTGTCAATTTCTCGTTCCATCTCATCTCATCCTATCTATCTATGAATATAAATCATACAATAAAAACATAGGAACAAAACTTCACAAATTAACGGTCTAATACTCATAAGTCCATTAGAGATATGTACATTTTATAGTAATAGATAATAGATGGAGACATATATGCAACTAAAAATGAGTATAGATTACACTGAGTACACATATTTGGGTAGTATATGTACCAATACCCGATGAGTACTATTTTTATCTATTAGCATATCCGCGGGAAGAAATCTTCCCACACCCATCACTTTATCATTTAAAGATTTTGTTCTCCTGAAATATATGGTATCCAAGCAATTTTATGATCATGAGTCTAGCATGATACTAACTTGCACTCCACTAAGAGCATCTCCAACAGATGTGGTAAAATAAATAGTCAAATTACATAGTTAGTTAGTTTGGTTGTCCACTTGTTTATTTTTTCTGGAAACATAATTTAGAATGCACACATGCTTGTTATTATTTTTAGCTTCCCATTTATAGAAATTATATTTTGCAAGACAGTTTTTAAAAGGTATGCATGGATACATGTATGAATGAGGTTCAAAAGAAAAATAGCTATACATTCATTGTATACCTTTTAATATTTTGGGAAAAATTCAATCCCGTGAAGTGTGTTAGGACGACGGAAGGGAGTATTTAGGGAATGAAGTGTGTTAGGAGGTAAAGCCTTGTAATGTCGAACAAAATTACATGCGTTGCAATTTAAACGAAAAAAAATCTGAGACGGAGTTTTTTTTTTTTTGAGCAAAATCTGAGACTTACGAGAGGTTGATCGAGGCGGCAGCGAAAGAATTAAAAATTTATAGCCCAGCCTTACAATCGAGGCCCAGTAATGTAACAGAACGGTCCAGTGAGGCCTCTGTAAGCCCAACATATCACTAGGATTTCTAGTGGCCCGTCCTAGCCCACTTAAACTCTTTGGGTCCACCTCCTCCCTCCTAGTGCTGCCCCGTTTTGCCTGAAAGCATCTCTCACAGTCTCACACAGATACACACACCATCGTCCTCCTCTCTGCACTTCGGCAGCGCTCGCGCCACGCCGCCATCGCCGCCGCACGCTCACTTCGCCAGCGGTCGCCTCTCCGACATCCCGCCGCCGGAGCACGTCAGCCATATCGAAGTAATTCGCGTCTTTTCGTGTTCGTCTTCGTCGTTGCCCTGTCAGCCGAACCGCGTGGGCTGGATATCCGTCCGGGTCTGTGGCCGCTTCCATTTTCTGGTAAGGCTCCTCAGCTTGCTTCGATGGATGGTTACTTGAACTGTGGGGGTCTCATCTCTTTGCGCAATCGAATCCGCATCTCTAGTCCGTCCAGCACATCTCGGTTTTATAAAACTTTTATAAGCGGATTTCTTTGCTTGGCGACACGCTAGTGGTCTAATCCATCCATCAATCCATTGATGTTAATTTGATGGCTCGATTTCGTTCTTGTTTTTTCCGACGCGCGAGATCGATCTCTGTTGACTCCCATATGACTTGGCGCAATTCGCTTTGCGCAGCTCGCGAAAAATTTGGGGTATCGATTGAATCGGTGCCTTAGTTGCGAGGATTGATAGAGCGATTAGTGGATCGAGCGTAACATGCAATAGCTGTCAGCGCTAATGCTTTGGTGGGGGGATGACTGGAAAATGCAGTCATTGTTATTTTTTCTTTCCTTTGCTACCCTGCTGAAAAAGCAGCCATGATTAGTATAAAGTTTTTCTCCTTGAACTTTGTAAAAACCGTGATATTTGCATTAGGAAATGATGGGATGCGGAAAGGCAAAAAACATTTTTTAGAAGCACCTCAGACGTATCACAGATTTAGAAGCATTGTAGATGCTACTGGATGGCATTATTGAACTCGCTAACAGTTTTCCATTTTGTCCTTCCGTGCCTCTAATCCCAGACGGGGATGTTCGGCGCTGACGTCGACAACTGTTTTGTTGCGTCGCATGTGATATTTTGCTAGTTTTACGGTTTTCATGGTGTTTAGGATGTTGGGCAGATACTCGCACTATTATTATGCCTTATTGGATAAATCTTTTAGGGAAATCCTTTCATTTGGTAGAATTGAAATCTATTTACGCCCTGTTCGTTTGACTTATCAGTTGGCTTATCAGTAACCAAAACAGTGTTTTTCTCTCACAGAAAAACAGTAAAAAAACAACATTAGCCGGCTATCAGCCACCAAAACGGTGAAACGAACCGGCTGCTAATTAATTATGTCATTTGGCTTGGAACGTGACATTCCACCACTTTCTAAAGTTCACATATAAGTATACCTCAAATTCATAGGGTGGGAGATAGAATTTGATCGTATAGATCATCATGTTATGATTCTACTTTGTAACTTATAGCACACTCTTCAACTCACCCCCCTGTGGTAGAAATACAACACGTAAAAATTTCTCTCGTATAACCAACAATAATATACAAATATAATCAATATACAACCATATTAACTTAATTAATATGTGTCTAATTTATTATTATTAAAATAAATTCAATTCCATGGATCCAAACGAGGCCTTAGAGTTTCCGTCTATTTGGTTTAAATTATAGAGAAGACATATGACTATTGACCGGTGATTTTTGCGAATAATAACTGACTACATTGTTTTGTTGTGGAAAAAAAACAATATACCATGTATTATATTCTAAAGGCCCAATAACCAGTCAAGCATATATATACCGTGAGTTGTGTAAGGCTTGTCTCAATAGAGTTTCATCAAAGTTTCATGGACATTAAATATGCTAATGTGACACTATATATATGAAGAGAGGGAGGATGCAAGTTTTATGGTAGTAGAGAGAGTTTTATGAGGATGAAACTCAGAAATTGTGTCATGAAACCCTCACTAAGGATGACCTAGGCATGTTCTATTCCCTTCAAAATTTGAAAACTTACCAGATTATCTGTCATATCGAATTTTTAGACGCGTGCATGGAACATTAAATATAGGTACAAAATATAACTAATTACACAATTTGACCATAATTTTTTAAACGAATTTTTCGAACCTAATTTCTCTATAATTAAACAATAATTATCAAATACAAACAAAATGTTACAATACTTTACATCACTAAATGGCTTAGGGTTACACATTTGTGGCTTTGTTTTAGCCCTTTCTGTTCTAAGGGATCGGGGTGCCAACCTTCGACAGGGAATTCCCGGTTGCCATCTTTATGCACAGACGCATTCAACAGGCCCAGAACTTCCTTTTTTTTTTTGGTAGCCCAACCCGGCCCAAATTGCGCTTGGGGTCCACCTCTCTCTACCCGGCTGCCCCCGTCTGGTTTGGTTTGTCTGTCCCAAAGCATCTCTCAAACTCTCACAGACTCACCATCGCATCGATCTCCTCACCACTTCGCCAGCGCCGCCGCCGTCCACTTCACGAGCGGCCGCGTCTCCGGCATCCTGACGCCGAGCACGCTGGCCGCTTCCAAGTATAACCCTTCGTCTACATCTTCGTGTCGTTCTGCGTCTGTATCGTAGTGGCGTGGACTGGAGATCCGTCCGGACCCGCGACTGATTCCATTTGCTGGTAAAGTGCCATGGCTTGCTTAGATGTATTGTTCTAAGAATTGTCTTGTCCGGGATCTCATCTTTGCTTTGAACAATCAAATCCGCATCTTTCGTTAGTTCTTTCCGTCGGTTAGCATCGGATTTGCTGGTTTCGTGAGACGCTACTAATCCAATCCATCCCTTGATGGATGGTTCGGTTAGGCTCTTATTCGTCAGCTCGCGAGATCGACCTCACTTGACCCCGTACAACTTAGTCCCGAAGCGCGGGTGCAGTTCAGTTTCCAACTCGAAAAAAATTGGGGGATCAAATGAATACCATGTCCAACGTTTAACTTTTCTCGGGTCCGAGATTGGTAAAGAGCAATTGTTCGTTAGCTTTTTCATACTTATCGGTGGATCAAGGCATCAAGCCTAATCAGCAGCTGCTTTCACTGCTAATGCAAATTGCTGGTGGGGGTCACTGCAAAATGCTGCCATTTTAGTTTTTACTTAGAGCTGTAGAAGGTTTTCCTCAATTGGCATAGTATACTTTTTAGATTTAGAAGTTGGAAATGCTGGAATGCAGGAACCATGTATGCTTCCATGATGTCTAAACTTGCTGTGTTTAAATTTCATTTTGGTATATGCTTTATTTATGGCATTAAACAGCACTGCAAATTTGGAAGTTCATGTTCATTTGAAATAAAAGTTAGGCACACGTGGCATTGAGCAATCAATGGCGTATCCAGGCTGCGATGTGATGGATTAGCCCTTAATTTGAAGTGCCACGTGTTATTCTGCACTTGTCGTTTTACCTATATATTGCTGAGTACAGCGATGTCAATGGCGTATCCAGGCTGCGATGTGATGGATTAGCCCTTAATTTGAAGTGCCACGTGTTATTCTGCACTTGTCGTTTTACCTATATATTGCTGAGTACAGCGATGCACAAGTTGTCCATCGGAATTTTGGTCCTGCTAAAGCTAATTCTGTGCACCCATTGGTCCTTAGTACCTATAGTATGACTAAGTTGACTACCCCCCTGGCCCCCTTCATATTTTTCACACTTCATGTATTGCAGACTTGTCTTAGGGTTATGTTTTTCCTGTTCTGATGGTATGCATGTAAGTCTGGTCGTTTACTGATGGCTAATATGATTTCGAACCTGTCCTTTTTTTCACAGATGGAGTCTCTTGAAATCAAGAAGGAAGAAGATTATCAGGTAGATATCTTCGTTCTGCATATTTATGTTCTATCAATCATCTTTGCATTAGCCGTCACGGATCCTAATCCTGTACTCCCATTGCTTCCATACAGATGGAACCCATTGAAACCAAGGATGATGAAGAGCACCCGATAGAGATGCTTGTTGATCAGCCTCGTTTTCTAGAACCTTTATGTCCAGAGGAGGTCAACGAAGACACACGGGTCTACCCTCGTGTAGGGGATGAGTACCAGGTGAAAGTTCCAGATCTACTAACTGTAGAGGAACAGATGAAACTAAGGTCATCAACAGTTTATGACGGCATGGTGCTTGGCTTTGAGTACCCTGTGGGAGTAGGGTTAGCTATTCCAGTCACATGGACCCAAAGCAGTCATATAAAAGAAGAGCGGAGGGGATTTTCAGGACACAGTTCATCTCCTTCACAAGATGAAGGTTCGAACCACAACAGTGGAAATGTTCTGGAAAACTTGTATCAGCATGATATTTGTTCAGAGTGTCTAAACTGTAAAGTTGAATCCGCTGAACAAGGTGAGACATTATCAGGATCTGCTAGACAAGACATGTACTGCTTACAGAAAAGGAAGCTTTTAGGTTGTTCTTGTGTAAATAGGAAACTCAATGATTCTTTTCCATTGCCCGAGATGCCAAGATACTCCTGGACTGATGAAGAGGCACAGACTTTTCTTCTTGGTCTCTACATTTTTGGAAAAAATCTTGTCCAGGTTACAAAATTTACTGAAACTAAGACGATGGGAGAAGTTTTGTCATACTACTATGGAGAATTTTTCAGGTCTGATGCATACAGACGATGGGCTGCATGTAGAAAAGCAAGAAGCCGGAGGTGTATTCTTGGGCTGCGTATATTTTCTGGTCCAAGGCAGCAGGAATTGTTGTCCCGTTTGCTTGCTGGTGTAGCTAGGGAAGTTGAAACTCCTTTGATGGAGGTGTGTTGACTTTTCTTTTCCTATACTTGTTTTCCCTACTGAATCAAACATTGAAAACCGATGTGTAGGATCAGTTCGATAACTACCGGCCTATACATGTTCTAATATCTTTAATTTTAATGATGCTTAGGGCAGTGCAGTTCATCAGCATTGCTGCTGTATTTGTTCCATTGTATGGCCATTAGAACCATGCTCTCTGCTTTTCAAACTGACCTAGCATGACTGCATGAGTATGATTGCTTTTTATTTTGTAGAATTTATTCACCTTTTCTTCTAAGAACCTCCAAATTTTTTATCTAGCTCATTGCATGGATGTAATTCCATCAGCTATCTCAAGTGAGTGACCACTATATATGGTCTTCTGCAGGTATTTAAGATATTCAATGATGGAACATCTACTTTTGAGCAGTTTATTTTGACCTTAAGATCCACAGTTGGTGCTCAGGTTCTTGTAGAAGCAATTGGAATTGGCAAGGGAAAATATGACTTGACAGGATTTGCATTAGATCCTAGTAGAAATCATGGTATCTCAACACGCCCGGAAATTCCTATTGGCAAGGCTTGCTCTGCACTTTCATCTGGAGATATCATAAAATTTTTGACTGGTGATTTCAGACTGAGCAAAGCAAGATCGAATGATCTATTCTGGGAGGCTGTCTGGCCTCGCTTGCTTTCAAGGGGCTGGCATTCAGAGCAGCCTAAGGATTCTTCACCAATTGGAAAGCATGCTTTAGTCTTTCTGATTCCAGGTGTAAAGAAATTTTCTAGAAAGAAGCTTGTCAAAGGAAATCATTATTTTGATTCTGTTAGTGATGTCTTGAGCAAAGTTGCATCTGAACCTAGGCTGCTTGAATTTGGAGTTGAGTGTGATACTGATAACAGTGGGATTAAGCATGAAAATGGATGGAGCCATGATTCTGAACCTGACAGAAACATACTTCCTAACAAGAAACCTTCATGCTATAGCCGTCCCACTGAGCCTGGGTGTTCTCCAGAGCTAATGAAATTTACTGTGGTGGATACCAGTCTTGTTCAAGGGGAAGAACCTTCTAAGGTGAGGTCACTAAGAAACCTACCAACAGATTCCAGCCATGGTTACATGTCTTCACCACATTCTCGAGGTTCTGGGAGTGACAGCTCAGAGGAACACTCAGATTCTGAGGACAGCTCTCAGTCTTATGAACCTATAATCATTGATGATCAAAGCAAAACCGATGCAAAGTATGCTAGTGAGGAGAGAAAAGTAAGCCCCCAACAGCTGATAAGGTGGATTCTAGTGTAATTCAGAAGTCTGCTTCCTCAGGCTCATTAGTGTCGTTCAATGGTCATATTTCAACTGATCAAGGTTTCAGCACAATGAATAATGTATCCTCTTCAAACGCAACCATTCTTCCTGCTGATGTTCAAATGGTCCATGCTCCTACTACTTCCACTGAAATGAGCTTTCAGTTTGATCAAGGGCTTAATGCTGAGTCCCAAATTTTCTTAGCTCCTTTTTCAAAGAGGAGGAGGTTAGTTTCATCCAAGCCTGAAAGAACTGGTCGCAAGAATACCAGCACCAATGAAAACCATCACTGGAAGCAAGTTGACGAGCCAGTACATCATGATGCATCTGGAAAAAATGAAGCAAGCGGGCCCAAATCTTTTGTATGGGGTGCAACTCCTAGCTCATCAACTAACATTTCTTTTGAAGTGAATAACAAGAAACCATACTGCAGACAGCTTGACAATGTGCCCCCTAACGCTGAAACAATGGTTTACAAGGAAACATGCCAAAATAGGCATGTCATTGATCTTAATATCCCACAAATGCCTTCTGATTTTGAGTCAACTGTAAGCTACATCGTCCCTCCATCTGACAAAAATGCAGAAAGCATAGTCAGACCTCTGCGTACTTCAGGAGCTGAGGTGACTGACCGCCTTCCAGACATAGATGCCTCTAGTGATGTGCTCTATGATGAGCTTTCTTTAAACTCAAGAAGACATAGTAGCAGAAGCCGCCCACCAACAGCTCGAGCTCTGGAAGCTCTTGCCTGTGGCTTTCTTGGGACCAAACAGAAGGGCAGGGAGGCAAGTTTCCCATCTTCAAGCAGGAGCAGCAGACCTGTTCGGCGACCACGAAGATCACCTGATGTTGCACTGCCATTTCCTTCTGAAGGCAAAGAATGTAATTCTCGTTTTCCTGATCCACCCATGGATGTCAACGGATGGCGGATGAATAATCCTCCGTACCAAATGATTCACAGCAGCTCCTCTGATAAATCCACAGAAAAAGGTAGCCCTGACTTGTTTGGAGCAGACAAGTCTACTGATAAAGGAGTCCATGAATTGTTTGGCATACCTTAGATCACATGATAGTAAGGTCGATCATATCCTGCTATATCTTTGGATTAGTCAACCTTTATTGAATGGATTGGCTGCTGGTTAAGAGAATGAAGTGATGGGATGGTCAGAATGCAGTCTGCAGTAAGTCATGGGTACTGCTTGTTCTTTAGTTTGTTGTTGAGAAACAAATGGAAGAAGCTTATACATCTGAGGTTACTGTTTCATCTATAGTTTTGTGCATGTCTATTGCCTAAATATTTCGGTCTTGATACTTAACAAGAACAGATGACACCAACGAACTACAAAGATGTGATCGACAATTGCTTTCGCATCGGCGCTTCAGCCTCCAGTGGCTTATCAAATTTTATGTGATAGAATCATGTGCTTCTAGTTCGGAAGCCTATGATGAATCTTTTATCTTTTTTCTTTATGATTAAACTTTACTGAGAGTTATACTCTTGCTTTTTATTACATGTACTATGTGGGGGTAGCTGAACAAGTGTAATAGCGCACCGTATAAGAACCATACCTGAACTAAACTTGAGACTTGAGACTATCTCTGTCGACCAGCCAAGAAGACCTAATGTTCTAAGCTTACTTGTGAAAATGCTTATGTTCTCTGCGCACTTGTGAAAAGTCTGTATACTCGTTTGACAGGATTATGCACTGTTCTGGCAGGATTATGCACTGCTGGCTGATTTCTTGTGAGAGAAAAACATCGTTCTGGCTGGATTTAAGCCGACTGAAAAGCTAAGCGTTTCTGCTTGCTAGGTTAGATCTTATTTTTCCGTGATCTAACTGGTGTATGCTACAAGATGTATCTTCTGGATCTTCTGGTGGGCATCTTTTGGGTTACCAGCTATTTCTTCGTTTGGCACCTAGAAACTATAGCTCCTTTGAAACACTCGACACAAGCAGACATGTATCGCTTTTTTTTTTTTGGCATAATGCTTTCTTGTGATGATCAGATGTGTGCTGCATATTTTTGGCGTAATGCTTTCTTGTGATGATCATATAGGTTTGCTTACTTGTGACCTACACTTGCTTTTTTCCTAAATTTCACGAGACTCATTTTTCCCAGACACCTGCTCAAACAATACTTCTTTGGAGAAAATCATCCCACTGTTGATCGGAAAACTATTTTTTATTACGCAAGAAGAGGAACTACAACTAGAGTACTACAATTTCTCAATACAGAAATAGTTCAAATAATGAAGTGATGGCTCATACACCTCAACATTTTTTTGAGGGGTTACCTCAACCCATATCTTTATGTGTTTAATCGTCCAAAGAATAGTTGTGTGTGCCCACACATTGGCCTGCTTTTGGGCGATCGAATAAATGGAAATTCAACAGGCAAACTAGCACAACCTCTTGGCATCAGAAAGCATTTCCCAGTGTAGGTGTCGCTGATCTGTGTTGTCACCACTGGATTGGCTCTGTAGATGGTACAGACTACCACATGATCCCTTTATGTTTATGCCCTTCTCAGGTGCTCAGGCTCAGCGTGGTTAGATCTTAGATGCGCCTTGAACATGGATCACATCCCTGATGACGCCCATTATGAAATCACAATGTGCATCTAGTTACCGCGGAAGCGAGGGCATTGTTTGTAAATGTCCTTTAGTTGAGTCGATTCGCGCCGACCCTGATGCAAACATCTTCCTGTCAATGGACAGATAGCGGTTGGAACCCAGAGTCCCAGTGCTTTCGATGGACCTCATGTACTCAGAAGCATTGTTCTCAATGATCAGAGCGTCCTCCAGCTCCCTGAGGACATCCTCCATGGTTGGCCTGAAGGTTGAGAAGGGCTCGGTACATACCGATGCGACCTCGAGCACTCTCCACATGGCCTCTGAGCAATACTGCCCTTTTATGCCAGGGTCCACCATCTCTTCGATCTTGTACTCCCTGATGTAAGGTTTTGCCTGCATGGCGCGGGTGGAGGTAAGATTATTTTTTTACTCCTGGATCTGAAATATGTTTTTTTTTCTTTCAAAACTACTATGATGAATATAGAGTAGTGCCAGCTTCCAAACAGATGATTGTTACAAATTAGAATGGATGATTGTGGAGTGCAATGTGAACTTACCCACTCAACTAAGCTCCATTCATTACGAGGCCTTTTGACATCAAGAGGTTCTCTTCCTGTCACAATTTCTAACAAGACTACTCCAAAACTGAAGACATCGCTTCTGGTTGATAACACCTGGGTGGAATAGTATCTACAAGAAAAGAAAAACAGCACCAAAACATGATGAACATAAGGTGCAAGATTGGATACAGGTGATCTAGCATATCAACTAGTAACATATAATATTGTGGTACAAAGGACAAGGTCTACTTATATCTACTGGATGGGAACCGTGCCACTTTGGACAACTTACTCCCAGGATAATACTATGTTCACGTTAATAGAAAACATTTAAATGTCTCTCAACTTTTTTATCAAACAATATATTGTTCTATCTATTTAAATCACCGTTAGTCCGTTATTTTCAACTTACAGTCTTTCAACCCTTTTCCATTGTTTCCAAAGTGATAGAGATGAGAGAACTTACTCAGGGTCCAAATATCCAGCAGTTCCCCTCACTTCCATTGATGGATTGCTGTCGCCTTCCTGTGGTGCATACTTGGAAAACCCAAAGTCAGCAACCTTTCCACACATGCTGTGATCCAGAAGTATGTTGCTTGATTTAATATCTCTGTGTATGATACAACGCCCAGCAAAATTGTGCAGATATACTAGCCCTGAACAAGCAAAACAAGCTGTGAATTATGTAATATGGGCAAAAAAAAAGGAAGTATTTACGCTGTTCAATTATTTATAGAGCAAAGGTAAGATCATAAAGTACTATGGCATGTCCTTCAATTGCATGAATATTATTTAGTTCAATCCCATTGTAGAACTGAGTTTTTTTTTTTTAAAAAAAAACTTTTACCTCTAGCAGCACCAATGCAAACAGACAGTCTTGTGGGCCAATCAAGAACTTTTCTTTTTGACGCCTCACCTACAGAATGAAAATAATTATAAATAAGGGTCTTCCAACTCTTTTTTGTTTTTTGTTTTTAAAAACTATGTGAAGCTTGATACCGTAGAGGCGATCTAGTAGTGAGCCATTGGACATGAACGGATAGACCAATATCTGTTGATCTTTTTCACAGCAATAGCCGATAAGTGGGACTAAATTCTCATGCCACACAGCAGAAAGAAGTCTTAACTGCACTTGCGATTAGGGGGAAATTATTGAACAGATATGTATGGTAAAAATAAAAGAATAGAACTAACGGAATAAACAGGGTTGATGCAAAATTTGACCACATCATATAATATAATTATTATGGCATATTTTGCAAGCTATGGAAGCAGCACCTGAAGATAACTTTTCAGAGAAGATTGCGACATGGCCAAATGCCACATCCATGATTAAGAACAAACTCTTCCCCACGAGATTCATTTATGCCAGCATAGTTTTCGTTAGAAGAAAAAATGATGCTAATGTGGGTAGAATTGGTCTGTACCTCATTGTTAAACTCACGTGTTCCCTGTGTCGATGAAGATGAGCGGACTTTTACTGCAACTTCTTGCCCATTTGCTAATGCACCTCGATAAACTGCTCCAAACCCACCCTCTCCTATCAAAGTTTTGAAGTTGCCTGTTGCAGTCTGGATTGATTTGAGGGACAACTGTTGTACTGCAGGGTTTGTAGTGTTATGGATGCTGCATTCTTGAAAAACAGGATCTGCATAGACCAGTGTAAAACAGGCATTGACTTATCTATTAGGTATTTAAGCCATGGATGCACAGAAGAATGAAACATTTGCACTACTTTCTTCTTGCTAGTCTCCCACTGAAATCAAAATTGAATGATGATTCTATTCAGATGGTTTTCATGGCATATTATCATTGTTGTGCTCCCTTTCTTTTACTCAATCATGTAACTTCTGGTAATCGCGCGTGGCATCTTGAGGTTATACGTTGCACAAAAGGTCCGTTTCATCCACCAAATAGGAAAATATAAAGGCTTCTGATCGCAAACATGTTCAAATGTACAGAAATTTTTTATTGATGTATGCAAGACTGCACAACATGATCGAACACTGCACGGTGCAAGACATCTACTATTTGACTTTAGCAGCAGGAGCACCAAGCATGAAGAAAAGGAGAACATTGTGAACGAGTTCTACTATAATCTGCTAGGGGTAAGCATGGACAGAGAATCTACCATCAATCTTGAGGAACTGAATATCCCTTCTCATGACCTCATAGAGCTGGATACCCCTTTCTCAGAAGAAGAGATTTGGAAAACAATAATTTCGTTACCATCAGATAAGGCTCCAGGTCCCGACGGCTTCACCGGGAAATTCTATAAAGCTTGTTGGCAGATTATTAAACGGGATATTATGACTGCAGTGTCAGCGTTTGGGCCTTGGGAGAGAATTTGGAAGAGCTGGGCACCAGGAAAATGCAAGTTCTTCATGTGGTTAGTGGCACACAATAGGTGTTGGACTGCTGACCGGCTTGTTAAAAGAGGTCTACCCCATCCTGAACGCTGCCCACTTTGTGATCAAGCTGAGGAAACGATTGATTACCTGTTGGTCTCATGTGTCTTCTCAAGGCAACTATGGTACAACATTTTACACAAGGTCGGCCTGCAGCATCTCTCCCCCCTGACAACAATTCCTTTGATGCATGGTAGGCAAGCACAAATTCTGATATTGATGTTCGGATTAAAAAAGGTCTCAATTCCATCATTATTCTAGGAGCTTGGTCTATTTGGAATCTCGTTGTGTGTTCGATGGGTTTCAACCGAACCTTAATAGTGTTATCGTTTCAGTAAAAGATGAGCTCCTCCTGTGGAGTTTGGCCGGAGCTCGGGGAATATCTAATCTCCTTGCTCTAGAGCCAGTCAATGCATGAGTCCTCTCTCTAGTAGGTCTTGAGTCAAGTTTGTAAACTGTGAGAGACACATCATTGATGTAAAAGGGTGTGTATGTGTGTGGTTGTACGGGGTTTCTAAACCCACTCTTTTTTTTTTAATATAATGATGCGCACTGCGTATTCGAGAAAAAAAAGGAGCAGGAGACATACTTGTTGTAGAAGAGCAGTCCTTTTTTGGAGAACGGCGTTCACGTTTGTTAAAACAAACAAAGAACGATCCGAGTGCAACAGTACATGCCAAAGATCCTCCGGCGACACCACCAATAACAAATACTCTCTGACTGACAACTGCAGGTGGGCTTTGGTACTCTTCAGCAGGAGAGCTATAGTACTCTTGCGTAGCACATTCTCCATGGCTTTTCAGTTTTCAGAAATAATAAAGGATAGAAAAATTATGTTTCCGCCACACATGACAAGAAAAGTTGAACATGATAACAGAAATTTCACCTGAAATTTATGCCACTAGAAAATCCATCAGGCTGCTTATTGTTCAACAAGGGGTTGCAAGTCACCGACCTGGATTAATTAAATGACAATGTTCAGTTAGATCTTTTTTGGTATAACTTATACAAAATATCAACATGATGTAAGAAGGATATGTTATCAAATGCAAACAAGATGATCTGAATTGGAAGGCAAAATCTAGAATTGCTTACTGATTCGATTGAAGCAATCATCTTTGTAACATAAGGAAAAAAGAGAGGACCAAGGTAGCATGTATACTTACAGATTCCGCAGGTGTCTGAGAGCAGAAAAGGATGCCGGAATAGATCCAGTGAAGTTATTATCCTGAAGATAACTGCACCCACAGCAGTAAGAAAATAAAGTCAACACCTAGCAAATGCAAAGCATGAATTCATATGAAAGCAGACAGCCTAACATACATTTCATTTAGCTCCGTCAAGTTACCAATATCTGCAGGAATCGGCCCTTGCAAATTCTTCGAAGAAAAGTTCCTACGCAAATACCACAGTTGTGTTCAATTCAACATCGACTACTCATAAATGTAATGCTCTATCAAAAAGGTAAAGAAGAACTCAGAAAGGCAAGGACTATATGAGCGACATAGAAAGATCCGAATTTACAGCGCAAGAAGAACAAATTGTAAAATTAGCAGCAAGGAAATACGCTATCAAAACTACATGTGCGTGCTGAGCAAACGTCCAGAAATTTTGGTGAGCACTCACAGCTTGACGACGACCTGGGCACCATCCTTGGGTTCGCAAGAGAACCCTTCCCATGTAGACGGAGAACACGGGTCCCCGTTCCATGATTCGAGCATCTCATGCCCACGGTTCCTCGGTGACAGCTCCTCCTTCAATCGTTTCGCAACATCCGCTGTGTCGTCAAAGTCAACAGAAAACCCCACCATCGATCACATCAGAAAGAAGCACAGCGACACAACCAAAACAGAAGCATTGAATTTGGAAGGAAGCAGCTTAGCAGCAGCAGTAAGTCACGTCAGTCAGATGCAAAAAAACAGCAGTAGCCTGCCGTGTGCACGCAAAATCCGGTCGTTGATGCAATCCACCAAACATTGCAGCGGCACTCAGGGCGAGCTAATAATCAGAACGTGAAAAAAAAAAGGATTCAGTCACGACGGCAATCAAGACTCCACCTTGAGTGAGGCCGTGGGACGGCGCGGCGGTGGCGATGGCCAGGAGCAGCGCGTAGAGGAGGAGGAGGGAGCGGGCGGCCATACCATGGGGGTACGGTGGCCGCTATCACCGCTGCCGGCCGTGGGCAGGCGGAAGGCAGGAGCTTGGATGTTGGAAAGGGTCAGCAGTGGGGCAGTTGGTTGGCGCGTTGTTTTGTAGCGTCGTCGCTTGTCTGCTGGCGCTCGGCACGGCCGTCGACAGCGACGGAACGATTTTCTTTCGCTGCACCCGCACTGTGCCGGTGCGTGCGTCATAGATCGTTGCCGCAGCCCCGGATATTCTTAGGCCGTGTATGCTCACGGGGAATGAGCGCTACGGTACAGGCTTGACCTGCGTCAGCGAGATGCTCCTTGCTCTGCTTGAATTTCAGAGAGAGGGGGAGTGTGTTTTCGAGTATTGTTATTAGACATTGTCGGCAGCTTATACCGATCTTAAGAGGAACACCAACCCGAGTATCTGATGGGGGATCTAGAACTTGTTTCGTTCAGAGTCGTTTCTCCAATCTGCATTTGATCTGGAGCAGAAAATATGGCACCTCTCTTTTTGCAGCAAGTTCAGTTTCGCACCTTCACATACTACAAGACTCAATCCTCATTTCAGATAAGCATGTTGGAAGCCGGCCCATGGCCCATCACAAAATGATCTTTGATGCCTATTGGGCTTTCCCTATTTTGTACTCCTATAGGTCTTTATTCATTTTATTTAGGTAATACTAGACCCCGATCATTTTTTATGGCATGTTAGATCCGGTAGTTGTAAAAAATAGCAGTTAATAAAATAAATAAATACCAGTATATTCAAATATACGTGTTATTAGTTGGAGGGCTACTAGCTAACTATTAGTTGTATTGCAAGATTTGAAGTCGTTAATAGATGCTTAAAGTTTATGTACACCTTCAACATATTAGCAGCTAAATTCAAACTGCGCTAGCTTTTTTTAGGACAGTTAAGAATTAGTAGCTATTAGAGCATCTCCAAGAGTTTGCTAGATTTTACTTGACAAGTTTTTTGTTTTGTTAACTTCCAAAACAATATACCAAGTAAAAACATCTCCAAGAGTTTGCTAGATTTTACTTGACAAGTTTTTTGTTTTGTTAACTTCCAAAACAATATACCAAGTAAAAACAGTCACTCTCCAATAGTTTCTATTTTGGACTTGGCAAAATGAAAAAAAGAAGACACACATGAGATTTTTTTCAGGAGAGGAGGCGGCGGTAGGAGAAGAGGCGATACCAAGTTGTTTCCGGTTAGCATATTTGTGCATAAGGATAGGAGATATGTCAAGTCGTTATTGATGTCAAAGTTAGAACATCTCCAACGGTTTTGCAGATGGGCTTGACATTCTTGTTTTTTGCAAAAAAAAAAAGTCTAAAAATCTCCTATCCAACGGTTTGACAAATGGACTTAGCATTTTTGTTAACTTGGCAAACACCGGGTGATATTTGGCATATATGTCAAACTACGGTTTGCTTGGCAATCACCCCGCATTACTCCCGCGGGATATTTCTTCATTGCGCGTACAATTTTTAGTTTTATCAAGTGAATAATGGAAAACCGTTGGAGATTGACTCTTTTTAACTTTGCCATATTCATTTGGGACTTGGCAAATTCCTAATTTTGCCAAACAAAAAATAAAAAATTGTTGGAGATGCTCTTATTTTGCCAAACTGTTGGAGGTTATTTTTCTTGTTTTAATAGATAGATGTAGAGTTGAGGTAGCTGAAAAATAGTACCTGTTAGCTTTTTTTTTAGGAAACCGGGGAAATATATTACATGTACTTCTTAAAGTTTACATTCCACATCTTACAAAGACACACATGAAGAAAACAGAAATTACAGCTCAGTCTTTGCAAGATCCTCCCGGTCGTCCTCGTCTCCGGGGATCGGAGCAGCCAAGTGCAGCTCGAAGCCGACCTCCTTCCGGACGATGGAACTTCACAGTTTTTTATGCCACCAAGAGCCGCACGCCGAAAACATCGACATGTTGTATACTCGCTGAACGACCTGGCTGAAAAAGATGGCCATCGGCCATCACATCGCCGGGAGACAAGGGGTCTGGCGCCTCAAAGGCCACCAGCAACCCCGGCTCACCGGAGAAGGACACAACCCGAAGGGGAACAAAACCACCAAACAAGGTGGGAAATAGGCACCAACCTGATTTCTCAACAAGTTGGTAATCAAACCCTAGCCAGGGGAGAAGACCAGGCCCCATCCCAACCGCGCATAGGGTAAGCAAAATGTACCTCGAATCCGCAGCAGCAACGACACCGGAGGTCACCACCGATGGCGACCAAGCTGAAACCGACGCCCTCTCCGCAGATGACAGGTATGAAGCTGGAATCCGTATCAACAACACCACTGATGCGGAGAACACAAACCCTAACCTAACTAAACAAACGCAAATAGGTCAGGGTATGTACAACGGCCATCGATTCCGCGACCCCTCTCCTCCTCTGGCATCGACGAGGCCACCGGAGGCGAGAAGGGACCCGCAAAATCGACGCCGGAAGCAGAATCGCCTGTCGGTCGCCCTGTTTTACTGTATCGTGGGGAACGAAAGGTCGAGACCCCTCCCGGTCAAGAGCCTTTGTTTCATGTCATGGTATCCAATGGTAGTACCTGTTAGCTAGGTAGTTTTTAGTGCGAATGAATCTAAACAGGTTCTTAGCTTGGCCCAGCCCACGATAGTTGGTGGATAGGGCTTCCACGGTGAAATGCAAACCTGAAAACCTTTTTTCTACATGGGCATGATACAATATATGTGACGGAACCTCTTAAGATAGGGCCCACTTGTCAGGATTAACCACTTAATCCCAACAGATGATCCAAACCTTAATTAGCCCATCAGGTGTCACCACTTTGCAGCGGGTCATCCACCTCTTTCCGAACAGGATCACCTCATTACAATCATGACAGAAGTAATACGAAATTTTTATATTACATCAAAGTAGCGGAAATTTAAAGTCATATTACAAACCATAAGTTTTGAAACACAACTTAGTGTCATACGATAAGATACATCCAACTGCTGATATAGCAAGAACAAAGAACCGAGGTACTCTTGCCCAAGAGTCAAGCAAAGACAGTTTATTCTTCATCTTCATCTACACTGACCACGGTCATGCAGCAAGGAGCCACACACACCGGGTTGTGATCCTCATCTGCAACAGGGGTTAACAAACCCTGAGTACGGGAGTACTCCACAAGACTTATCCGACAAAGAAAAGTATTTGGTGGACAAAACAGTATGCAAGTCATAGGATTCAAGGTGTGGTTTGCAAGAATCAAGTATTTTGCATAAATGGACATTTATAAAAAGCATTGAAATCATTTAAGTTATCTATAAGATTACTCAAGTATCGACCTAGATGTATGATCGATAACAAGGTAATAAACATCCACGAAGGGATCCAACAAGTATCCAATTTAAGTGTATTACTACGAAGAAGAAAACAGGGTCATGTTTCCATATCCGAGGAATACGACGATTCGAACCGGTTTATCCCAGCTGGGGCTTCCCTATCACACGACATATACAGCCGCTTAAAGCACGCATATGACTACCTTTCCCTAGATCCTCTCGCCAAGACCGAGGTTCCGCCACCCGAGAGCACAGTACACCTCCATCCAGTTCGCTAACTTGGAGGGTCCACACTACTCTCGCCATCTCTCCACTCCCAGTGCGGGTTAACCGTTCTTCAAGCGAGAATAGCCAGAGTCCAGCTTCCCGGAGTATGTGATAAGTACTCCAAAGTCACAACCCTAGTCATGCATCATCGGACGGTTCCTAATCGACACAGGCGGAAAGAACCCGCTCACCAGATATCCACATCTGGTGGCTCTCCAACACCGAGTCCGCCCGGTCTCAGATTATTACTTCCATCAAGAGGACATAGCCATTTGCCGCAGCAATCCGCTATTCATTTCGAAAACAGAACCATTGCCGAAGCAAACAGGTTAACACCTATTCTCGGAGATGACAGGAAATCATCTGACTCTATCGGTCTAAGCATTGCTAAGCAACATGAAGCAACATACGTATTTTTAAAACAGTATCAAGGTACAGGAATAAATAGTTCAAGGTAAGGCTATGCATCAAGTAGGAATTTGATTGAATACCGTAATGCAATAGTATAAACATAAGTGTATTTAAAGCAATCATTTTAAATACAAGGAAGTGTTTGAATGCACCGGGGCTTGCCTTGGTTGGAGGGATAAACGAACTCGGGCTCAGATTCAAGAGAGAAAACCCCTTCACTGGAGGTATCCAACCCAACCAACGAACAATCTACATGATATAATGACATGTTTTAGATGATGCTTGAATAGTAAACATGATGCTTAACACAAACAAGCATGCTCTTAAGGGAAGACTAAAACAGATTACACCTTAAGTATCACTTCCCTTCATGAAGGAAAGCAACACTAGGTTAGAAAGCAAATTAATTAGGCCCCATTTATCTTGATTATCTAAGTTACACTTACGACCAAAAGAACTGAGCAAACATCGTCTCATCAAGCATGTCCCACTTGTGTTTGTCACTGGACAATTGACCATATTTATCAAATAATCCAAAATCACTCAAAGCCTAAAGGTATTAGGGTTTCTAAACATTTTATAATTAAGCATGACATTGTTACAGAACTAAAAACAGGAAACAGGAAGAACTCTGCTCAAGACCCTCGAACGGCTGAGACTCGACCATCAGCGGCACAGAGGCTCAAGCGGTGGCGTCGAGAACCACAAAACACGACGGTGAGTCGCCGTCGATGACCAAACCGAACGGCTACCCCTCGAACTTGCTTCAGCTTGCCGAGCCGAACCCAACGAGGTACGCTATGACTCAAACAAACCTTCGGAGACACCTCATCGAGGGTACTGACGATCTGCCGGGGCTCGACCGATCGCGCACCATCGAGAACAGACCTCGATCGAAGAGAGAGGCCTCGATCGGGAAACTAGACCTCGATCGACGAAGACAGACCTCGACCGAAAGAAACGAGGCCTCGATCGACGAACTAACCCTCGATCGCTGACGAGAGACCTCGATCGAAAGGAACGGGACTTCGATCGATGAAGAAAGACCTTGACCGAAGAAACTGGGCCTCGACCGACCCTCGATCAGAGAAGCTAAGCCTCGATCACGACTCGGAAGACAACCGCGAGCAAAACGCCCACAGAAACGAGGCTAAAACCTACACAGCCAACCTTGTCGACGACCATGTCGGTGAACTGAGCTCGACCGCACACACATGCCAACGGACACAGGCCTCGATCAAAAGAGCTAGGCCTCGAGCAGAGACACTAGGCCTCGATCCGACCTCGATCGACCCTCGATCGAAACAACCAACAACTCCAGCAAGCTAAGCGACCCCCAAACAACGCGAAGCGCAAGCCAAACAAACACAGAGCTAAAAGTAACACCCTCGACGACAGCACAGGCGGTCGACGGAGAAACTGCTCGACACGCGCCGAAGAGAACACGCACGCGCTCGAGGGCAACTACCCCTCGAGACTGACTCAGGACGGCTAGGCAAAGCTAGCGCAAGACTTGGATCTCAAAAGATCCACTACAACGACTCGACGACGAACACACTGTCGCGCCGAACAGAACAGCGGCAGCGCTCGAGGACAGAGCGCTAAGGCTCGATACAAGGACAAACGAGTACAACGAAGAGATCGAGGAGCTCACCCTGGTCATGGAGCGTTAGCAAGCGTGGCCGGAGATGAAGCAGAGGCGACCATCGATGGAGAACGTGCCGGCGGGGACGAAGAACTGCGTGACAGCGAAGATGTTCCCGGAGCTATGGTCCACCATTTGCAAAACGGATGAACCGACAAGATTCAGAGATGAAAAAGAGCATGAAACATAAGGCAAAAAGACAATGCGGCTCCTGCGTAGCCCGGTCGAAGACGGACCAGAGCGGCGGCGGTCGCGTCGGAGTTGAGGAAGACGGATCCACGCTAAACGAAGACAGGCTCGACGACTTCAACAAACTTACCCCGAAGATGCGCAAGGTCAAGGCGAAGGCAATGACGAAAGACAATGACGAAAGATTGAGTGATTGGCAGCTGCTAACGAGCTCGGACGAATTCGTCAATGGTGGAGGTGAAGTGCTCCGCGGAAACGAACGGAGCAGAGCGAAACAGAGTGGAGAAGAGTGGAGTAGTGGCGTGGAAAGGAAAGAAAAGAGGACGGCGTTCCGCTTTTAAAGACGGCAACGGGCTCCGCAAGATCGCCACGTACCCACGACAGGACGGGAGTCCCTGGACAGGTGTCGGCGTCGGGCACCATCGAGAACGACCCTACCATGCAGCTGCTCGAGGAAAAGACAGAACTGTCCCTGCTGCTCTTTTGCAAAAATGCACAAGCTTCCAGGGGTTTTCAAGAAAAACTTTGAACACGAAAGATGTTCAAAATTTTGAGATCTACAACTTTGCTTAAACAACCACAAGCAAAAACTTTATAGATTTTGAAAATCATGTTTAGGGTTTAATCCACCCCCTCGGAGAAAAGGGTTTGGATTCAAATTTTTAATTTTTGAGAATTTGAAACGATGACCTGCATTCAAACCATTGATCAAACACAGACAAGTAAACTCATTTTAGTTCAATGCATAGCCAGGTTTTCAAACAAATGAACGATGCTTAATGCATATGATGACATGATCAAATTTTAATTAAGAGATTAACAAGGTTAACACCCGGGGTGTTACAATATATTTGGCTGAATTATTTTCACATTAAAATATAACGACTCGCCTCGAGCCGGGACTTAGAGAATCAACAAAACACAACCCGTGAGAATAGTTATGGGCATGATGCACCCCTTAAAAGGGGCTTTATGGCTGCCTGATCTATGTAAGCAGGGCCGACCCTGAGAGGGTGCGGCGGGTGCGACCGTCGAGGGCCCAACTCAAGTAGGGGCCCAAACTTAGGTATGTAAACTCTATAGGCCCTAGTTCACTATCAACAGCAAGAGCTTTAGAAAGTTAAATCAATGTTGATTCTACACAATTTACTGTTTTAACTGATGATTGAATAATAGCTGATAATAGTCTCATGTAATGAAATATTTTTTTCTTCTAATTATGATCTTAGATGTTGAATTACAATGATACTTAATAAACATTTGTTCGGGGCTAAAAAAATAAAATGAAGGAAATTAGAATAACAATTTATTCAATCTAAAAAAAGTGCTATACATGGATTATGGGCCTACGAAGATGAGTTCGCCATAAGGCCCTTAAAACATAGGGTCGGACCTGTATGTAAGACAAGTCTTAAGCTCTTATTTGTAGGGAGAGAGAATCAATTATAAGAAAATTCTTGAGCTTTTGTGGCATTGGTAATTTAAAATTATTTCTTGTCTCTTTATGTAATAATCATTTTCCTATTTAAGCACTCAACCCCCTCTTCTTCCACCCCTCCTCGTGCAGATCTGATTGGTCGAAGAAATTCTTTCCCGTCTAGACTTTTCTCGCGCAAACCGATTGAGACGAATCCGGTTGGTACAAGAGCGAGCATGGATTTTGTTAGACATTAACACCATATCTCCTTCAATTCCTTATTTGGACTGACTTTGTATTATGTTTGCTAGTTGTGGGGAATCGAGCGACAAGGGGATTCGTCCACCCCTCCTCGCTCAGATCTGATCGGTTGAAGAAATTCTTTCCCGTCTAGACTTTTCTTGCGCAAATCAATTGCGACGAATCAGGTTGGTACAAGAACGAGCATGGATTTTGCTAGACATTAACGCCATATTTCCTGCAATTCCTTATTTGGACTGACTTTGTGTTATGTTTGCTAGTTGTGGGGAATCGAGCGACAAGGGGATTCGTCCAACCCTCCTCGCTCAGATCTGATCGGTTGAAGAAGTTACTTTTCGTCTAGACTTTTCTCACACAGATCGATTGTGAGGAATTAGGTTGGTATAAGAGCGAACACGAATTTTGCTAGTTCTGTGTTGTCTTTGCTAATTGCGGGGAATCAAGCGACAAGGTACAACCCTCCTCTTCATCCACCCACTCCTCGCTCAGATTTGATCGGTCAACGAATTTTCTTTTCATCTAGACTTTTCTTGTGCAAATCGATTGTGAGGAATCATATTGGTACAAGTGTGAACAAAGGTTTTGCTAGACAGCATCTTCTCGAAACTCGTTTGATTCTTTATTTAGACTTTCTCTGTGTTGTCTTCGCTAGTTGTGGGGAATTGAGCGACAAGGTGCACGGAAAAGCGAATAAGGTGACAGAGCATCATCTCCAAAATTCAAAATCACGTCACTCTGCCATCATGTCCAAGGGCGGATCAAAGATCCTTGAGTTCCTAGGTGAGTTTTCCAATCTAACATTTTAAATTTGGGATTCCTGTTTCATAGCCTTCACGTTGTGATTTTCTGCCATTTTGTCTTGCCTAATAGTTTCAGTGGATTTTGTGAAAGTTCTTAAGTTGATCTCCCAATATGGTTCTATAGTTATGATGAACTTTACTAGTTCCGTGTGAGTTCTTTACCAATGACTACGTAAAATTGTAGATGCTTTGATGCCAACAGTGATTGAAAGAAGCAAATATGGTAAACTTTATATGGCAAACGCTATGGATATAACGTACTAGCATATTAGAATTGTCGACGTTATTTTGAAATGGATGAGATTTCATATTCATGGGCACACCGAAAAGAGGATCATTTGAAGCATGTATTGTTATTCGCTATAAAAACTACGTATTAGAGAGTCATATTTTTACGCCTCTTTAAGATACAGAAATTTTATAGAAATATATAGAAATTTTACAAATCAATTTATTATGCTCCAAACTCTAAACCCTAAACAAGATTTCTTATGCTCCAAAGGAGGTCTTATATTAATTCTTTTACTTCTAGAATTAAGAAGTCATAAGAAACTCTATATGTACAAGTCATAAGAATTTCTCGTATTTATAATTACAGGCTGTTATGGCTATTTTGAATGAAAATTTGGCCGGATTTTAATGGGAAGATTGAACTGTATTGCAGGAATGGGCGGTGGAAGTCGAGAACAGAAGGCTACTAATCCTCCTGACGCCGAATCGTCGACGGCCCACAGTTTCTCACCTATCGCGGGACCACGAGGTCCAGGACACGCCAAGCAGCCAGAAAAACCCCTATATGGTAGCCCCGCGGTCGCTGCCGGTGGGTGGCTACCCGTAACGGCACTCCGCTCCACTTCCAGTTCCACTTCCGCTCCCACTCCTCCACCGCCGCCGCCTTCGTCGTCTCGCCATTCCCTACCGGCTCGCCGCGCGCCGGGAAATCCCTCCTTCCCAGATTCTTTCCTGTGTGAGGCTTCCGAGATCGCGCGGAGGTGCAGAATGGAGAGCAGCAGCGGGGAGGAGCTGGAGGAGGAGTTCCCGGGCCACGAGTGGATCACCCCGCAGTCCTCCGTCAATGCCGCCTACCAGTCTCAGACCGAGAAGGTTCGATTTCTCCTTCCTTGCCTTGCTCCGCGCTTCAGATGTTTCTCTACATTTGCCTGGCTAGTTCCTGTTTCTTTCGTCGATGTGTGGCAGGACTTGCTTGGGCTTGAAATTATGCAATTTTGGATCTACATCAGTTGCGATGGTGTTATGATGGGCAATATCACGTAGGTTGATAAACCTATCGAGCATTTGGCCGTAGCCCCTAGACAATTTCCCCTCTTTTGCTTTGGAAAAAGAACTGGCACTAATATTTCTGATCTGTTACTATTGATTCCCGTGTTTTTGTTCTCTGTAACACAGCATGTTCTCACCGAGCCTTGATGCATCAAAACTAGAAGCATGACCAAACTAAAGCATTTCACCTTCTTCTACTAAAAAATGCAAGTAAAATCTGGTTAACTTGTCATTTTTTTTATCGATATGGACCAAAGGGTTTAGTGTTGCCTGCATCCTTGTCTGCCAGGACTGGTACAGAGAGGTGCTCTAGTGGTCGTCATTGCCAAAATGTTCTCATTGGTATGGTGATGGTACTCATCGATTGTTGTGCTTGCAGGGTATAAGGAAAATTTGCTCTGATTTGTTGGAGTTGAAGGATGCTATTGAAAATCTGTCTGGAAATAGGCAATCAAAGGTCCGGGCTTTTCTCAGGTAATTACAAAATTCATGCCTGATTTTTTCTGCTCTAAAATTAAATGAAACAAATGAAAATTCAGAATTCAATATATTTCCTTTGCTCATACTTGAAAACTCCAGTCTATGGACTCATTTTTTATTCTTTTTTATCCATTTTCCTATGGGTCAATGTTTTTCTCCTTTTCACTATTTGCACAGTATTTCTGAGGAGGTTGTTGAGGCAGAACAAGAGTTAATTGAGCTACAAAAGCATGTTTCCTCCCAAGGAATTCTTGTGCAGGATCTAATGACTGGTGTGTCCCGTGAGCTCGATAATTGGCACAAATCTAGCAAGGAAGAAGATGCGACAAAAAAGGATTCTGAAACTGAACTTGATGAAATTTTGTCTGATGATACCCAGGATCCCAAAGCTATTTTTCTAGATAAGTTAGACATTTTGCTTGCAGAGCACAAAATGGAGGAGGCGGTTCTTGCTTTGGAAGCTGAAGAGAAGAAATATTTGGTTGCAGATGAATCTGGTAAAGAATCAAACGCAGAGAATACTGCCTTTAAGACAGCACTGAATAAAAGGAAAGCAATTCTTGAGGATCAGCTTGTTAGGTATTGTGGACAGCCAGCTTTATCTATGACTGAACGAAGGAAGTGTTTGTCAGGTTTAATTAAGATAGGAAAAAGTTCTTTAGCCCATCAAGTACTTCTAAAAGCTTATGGTTCACAAATTCAGAAAAGTGTTGAGGATTTTCTTCCTAAATGTTCAATCTACACACAGACTTACGCTGCAAGTTTGTCACAGCTTGTCTTCTCAGGTATTGCAAAAGCAGCAAAAGAAACTAATACACTACTTGGAGATAGCCCCATGAATACGAACCGGATTGTCCAATGGGCTGAATATGAAATTGAAACCTTTGCGCGTTTGGTTAAAGAAAATTCTCCTTTGCCTGAGAGTGTTACTGCCCTTCGCTCTGCCTGTATATGCATTGAAACTAGTCTCTTTCATTGCTCTTCTCTAGAATCCCAAGGTCTGAAATTCTCAAAATTACTTATGGTACTTTTGCGCCCTTATATCGAAGAGGTTCTTGATTTGAATTTTAGAAGGGTGAGGAGAAAGATTGTAGATGGGGCAAGGAATGATGATATTCTGCTTCTCACCCCTCAAGAAGGATCACCGCTCTCTGGTGCAGTTTCACCAAATGTTATGCTTACAAGCAGTGGAAAGAAGTTCATGTCCATTGTCAATGTGAGTTCTTTGTTGATTCTTATCTAATGATATCTCTTTTAAGTGAACTTGCCTTAACGCAACCTTTTATTTTAACTTGTCTAGAAATTCAGCTTGCTGTCATGTTCGACTGTGCATTTTGACTACTGTGATTTGTCCTATATCTGTATATCTATATCTCTACATCTTTATATCTATGTATCTATATCTCTACATCTTTATATCTATATATCTATATAATCTATATATGTATATATCTATATCTATAGCATGCAATTACGGCACCTATGTATTCATGCAAGCTATACATGTCAGCAAGCCATGTCATCCACTAACATGCATTTATTCTTCCATGTCAGCATACTACACTATCCACTAAAATTCATCCGTGATCCTTGCAGCAACGCGCGCGGGGTACCCTTCTAGTTTTTTAGCTGTACTGCACCCAGTGAATTCTTACTGAGTTGAACAACTTACAATCAATGAGCATTTGAGTATTTCAAGAATCCACTCAGTCTCTAAATTCTAACAGACACAAGCAATCTGCACACTCTATAGTATTGACATATGTGCTGGTACTTGGCACAGGAAACTATACACAATAGCAATAACTCTCTGCATTCAGTTTACGGGTTACGCACTTATGTGCCAGCATTCAAAATATGAATAGAACAATCTTTCACTGGAACATGGATTACTATACTTTGTGATTTATTTGATTGTTTTGTGAATTTCTCTACTTCACCTGCTATCTGATACACTAAAGCAGCTGATATATATGCATATCCTCCTTACAGGATGTTTTGGATCAAATCCTTCCAATGGCCATAGTTCACTTTGGTGGAGCAATTCTGAATAAATTTGTCCAGCTTTTTGATAGATATGTAGAAACACTGATCCAAGTCTTGCCTGGGCCTTCTGAAGATGATAATCTACTGGAGTCAAAAGAGCCTGTTGAATTTAAAGCTGAAAGTGATGCGCAACAACTTACACTAATTGGAACAGCATACACCATAGCAGATGAGTTATTGCCAGCTGCTGTATCCAAGTTCTTTGACATGCAAGCTGAGAAGAAAGGAGCTGGTGGATCAAGCGAAGGCCTTGGCCCTGGCCCTGGGTCCATATATACCATTGAATACAAAGAGTGGAAACGTAATTTGCAGCATTCATTGGACAAACTGAGGGATCACTTCTGCCGACAGTATGTCTTATCTTTTATTTACTTGGAAGGGAAGTCACGATTGGATGCTAAAATGTACTTGGGACGGAAAGACGGTGATCTTTTATTTGATCCTGATCCCTTGCCTTCACTGCCCTTCCAGGTGATTGTATTTTTTTTTTCCGCGACCATTCCTAAGCACATTTTCGTTAAGAGGGTAATTGCATATTTGAATTTCAATGATTTGATATCAAATGTTTACATAAGGTACTGATGGAAGGTTTAACTTGTTTTCCTTATCTATCTGGAAAAGTGTTTTGTATGTTTAGACGTAGGTGCTCCATCATATATTTCATTATACCCCTGTTCAATTGGAAATACAAGTCAGTTTGGGGCATTGACATGGTGGCTAAGATGATGCTTAGCCTTGACAACCAATTTCTGTGGAAATATATGTTTTTTAAAAATAAAATATATATTATGAAGGTAGTTTTCGTGATGTATCTGGTAGCATCCATCTTAGATTTCCAATGTACATTATAATTGGTGGAATATTGGATGTATTGCATTGGGCCTCATGGGTTGATTATATAGGGTACCTAGGACTACACCTCATGTGGGTAGACAATGTGGTACTATTTCTATTTACTCTAACATTATCTATCTATATATCGATAATCAAAACTATACTAGTTAAATGTACACATCTTTATTCAGGGTACTGCATTTGAGTTGGATGGTTGTAAAGTAACTTAAGAGGGAAAAGGAAGGGCGAGATGGATTGCATATAAGTATAAAGAAACAATGCCAGCTAAATGCACTGGTACAATCTTTATTCAGAGTACACATTTGAGTTCGATCAGTGTAAAATCTGTAGCTTAAGAGGGGAAAAGGCAATGATGTTTCATCGCCATTTAGCTTATAAGTGCCATTTTGTGGTTCCTTTGCTATTCAGTGCTTATTCTGCTGAGGAAAAGCATGTGTGAAAAATCTAACGTTCTGTTTGGCAAATCAGATTGAAGTTAGAAGAATTCTGTTTTCCAGTGGCTTAGATTCGACTCGCTTATTCTGTTACTTGAAATACAACAATATGTCCATTACAACTTGGTTTAGACAAAAGTTATTATCTGAACACCCAAAGCTTTGAAAGTTGATGTTCCAAACAAAGTTATCTCACCCATCTGTTTTTGTTCTTCTCAGGCTCTGTTTGGAAGATTGCAACAGGTAGCTAGTGTCGCCGGTGATGTTCTACTGGGAAAAGATAAGCTACAGAAGGTCTTACTCTCAAGGCTAACTGAAACAGTTATCATGTGGCTCTCCGATGAGCAAGAGTTCTGGGATGTCTTTGAGGACCGGTCTGTCCAACTCCAACCTTCAGGGCTGCAGCAGGTATGTTTTCTCGAGTTCTCATGCTACTTTGATTAATGCATATGCTGAAGTCATCAATCATAACCAGAGCTGTCTGTGGATGGTTTCTCTTGTCTTGAATGCTCTTTGCAGCTTATTCTTGATATGCACTTCATTGTTGAGATTGCTGTCTGTGGAAGGTTTCCACATAGACCAGTTCAGCTCCTTGTGTCCGAAATCATAACCAAAGCAATTGCAGCTTTCTCGGCAAGGGGCATTGATCCACAAAGGTCTGTAACCATAATCCTTTTCTCTATTCTTTTTGGTTGTATTCTCATAGTGTTTTGGGGGTTGTATGCTTGCCTAGTGTTTAACATCACCTTTGTCCTTCCACTAAAAACGATTTCAGTGTTCTTCCTGAGGACGAGTGGTTTGTCGAGACCTCCAAGTCTGCAATACACAAGCTCATGCTGGGGAATTCTGGGTCTGAGTCCGAGCCCGAGCCTGAGGCGGAAGAACATATTGCTCTGCATGGTGAGACCTCTGATTCTGAGGAGAGCTCAACCCCGTCGACAGTCGGATCAGAAGACTCGTTCGCTTCTGCAAAGAACGATGATCTAGAAAGCCCCGTTTACTTCAGTGACCCCTGAGAGTTAAGAACTGCTCAGGCCTTCGTTGTAGATGTTGACATGTTGTTATCGTTTATTTTAAAGTTTTAATTGACCTGCATAGTTGGCAGAACTCAGAACCGTGAGACATCGTTGCCTTCGAGATAATCAGAACAAAAAGGAACCCAGAAATACCGTTGGTAATTATGATCGTTATAGTTGTATGCCTTGTAGCTTTTATCTGTTTATTTTCTAATTGTCTGCATGATAAGTAAATCTTTATTATTACATTCATACATGGTTCGCAATTCACAAATACAAGCCTCATGCCAACATAATAAAATTGATGGTACGTGAGTAATGGTACAGGTAGTATCACACACTAATTATTCCTCTTAGGCACGAGCGGACTCTGTTACAGTCACGTACAGTACAGATGGATACTTGGAGAGCATGCTGTGGCTCGGTACTTCGAGGTACTAGTCCTTTCGTTATTATTAGCAGCACATGTCCAGGATGCAGCAGCAGCAGAGGGCTGCACAGCTGCAAAGCAAATGTCCCAGAGTGAGTGAGTGGATCATCGCAATATTTTTTTAAAAAAAGAAAGGCACGAACGAAGCTGTACCATCCTTCCCAGAAGGTCTTGTCGCCGCGGCTCTGAGTCTGGGGCGCCACCACCTGAGGTGGCGGAGGGTTCATCATGCCACCGTTGAAGCTGCCTGCAGGGTACCCCGGCGGCGGCGCGGGATGCTTCGGCGGCGGCTGCACGTACGGCTGCCCCGCCGGCGGGTACGCTGCTTGGCAGAGCGACCGAAAAAGCACGCGGTCAGTTCAGCCGTGATCAAAGCCGACGACGTCGCAGGCAGGAGAAAACAAGTTTCCGGAGCTCGTGGGAGGATCACCGTGTACCTGTCACGGGCGCCTGCTGCTGCTGGTTGTAGTAGCTCATCCTCGGTCCTCGCCTCTCTCGCGCGATCGATCCTGCCTCGTGCGCGACGCCGCCCTGGAGCAGCCAATAATGCAAAACTGGTACAAGTTCGTGGGTGTGACGGACTCGGCGATGCTCTTGCGCGCGTTTATTTATATATAAGAAAACGCGGAGAACGAGTAGGGATCGATACGGACAACGAAACAGGAAGCACGCGGATGGACGGCAACCGGGCGCCGGACGGCCGGCCGGCGGCCTCGGTCATCACGTCACTACGTCAGTTGTTAGCTACGGTTTGGCTGTGAACAAAAGACAGTCGGAGTGTCAGAGGCGGCGACTGAGCCACCTTGATCAGTGTAGACTGTAGAGGTTATAACTAAATTTGCACCAGCTCTAATCATAGAGTTAATTAGCCCCATCTTATTCCTCTATGTGGCCTGAGACCGGGCCCATTACGTAAATTATTGAGCCCACCGATCATGCGTCTAGCTTGCTTACCAAAGAGGTTTTGGGCTCCACGAGACCTGATTAGTTATTGACTAAGCTAAGATCAACTCTAATAAATAGTTAATTTGCACGACAAATTAGCACCGTTAATTCGGATGGTGGGAGCCAGGTTATATACACTACTATTGTTGACACCGTTTTTTAGCACGTATCAAATGAGCTAAGGATTGACTGGTCAATAGCTGTTTTCTATCGGCATCGGGAACTCATGAGTCAACATTGTCGATGAGGGTGCTGCGGGAAGACCAAGTGCGCTGCCGATGGAGGCTGGATGATCTTTGCCGACAAAGGTTAATCGGTAGAGTCTTGCTGATGCTGATTGCCGATGAAGAGACATTGCCGATAAGGAGACATTGTGCCGACTGCCGATGAGGAGTGTTTGCCGATTGCCGATAGGGACATTGGTGAAGATAGTTACCAGTACAAGGTCACCGATCAGGAAGTATTGCCGATGCCGATGGGCATGAGGTGCCAATAAGTACATCACAACTTAGCGTTTGATGTCAGAAGGCTACCGGTGGTCAAAGAAGGAAGCACGGATTGAAAGGATCTGCCGATGGAAAGTTTCCATCGAAGAGAAGTAAAAGAAAACTGGTGTTTTGTATCAGTATTATTATTATAGTAGTTTGAGTCCGACTCTTACATGAGTCGTTTATTTTCCTTTAAAATAAGCATGTTTGTTTAGGAAAATAAATATTGTTATCTGGCTCCTGCGCGAGTCAGTTTTCTTAAAATTAGGAGTTTGTTTTAGGAAGGATACGTGTCGTGTCTTTGTACAACTCTCCATGCGGAAGTATAAATACGTGCCCGAGGGCTACGGAAAAATATATCAATCCAATATCAAACAAATCAATTTTACTCTTATTCTACTTTTTATCGCAATTTACCTTTTTTGCATTAGTTATAGCTTTTAACGAGTTCTTCAAGCTTCGACGGGCTGCATCACCTTGATCTCCGTCAAATCCTTGCAAGTTCCGCGTGGGAGTACCTCTGAGCCTTGGCATCCGGGCGCATCGCTGTTGCCTCGTTCAGCTCTGCTCTAGTTATCCTGATCAAACCTCAATCCCAGCATCCGAGCGCATCGCCGTTGTCTGGATTGGATCTTGCTCTAGTTATCGTCCTTGTCGATTAACTGGTCAAATCGACTGACACGCCTCCGGATACCGAGTTTTGGATAATAGCCCGAAATATTCACAGATCCTGACGCTTTTTGTGTCAACAACTTTACTCTAGAGAAAAAGCTATAGAACCGTCGGTTGTTGACTTGTTTCTGGAGGTGACCTCCGGCACTCGAATTTTGTTGCCGTCGGATTTATTGCTCGATGACAGCCTTGGCGTACTACTAGTTTGCACGCGTGCATTGTGGGCTGAATTAAACGTTAATGTGATCATCCAACTGTATTGAACAGCTGTTTTTAGCTTCTTGCATCAATGAACAATACTACTATTATTCTATTTTCCTAAAATGTTTTCTTTGATTTTTTTTCCGGGGTTTAAGTCCCAAATATCCTCTTCTGCATGTTAAGGACGTATAAATTCAGAGAGGAGATGCACAAACTCATGGGCTGGCCGACAAACAAAGACCTCTGCTAGACATGGGCTGGTCGAAGAATAGGCCCAGGCCCAAACTCTTGCAGCATCCTCTTATTTATCTCTCTCCTCGTTCATTTCTGTTTTTCCTGCGTGTGAGCGTGTCCATCGGTGAAGTTGCCTGAGACGACATATCATCGTCTGTCGTGGTCATCCCGGGAACGAAACCGCGCACGCCCCAACTTGTGTGGATATGGTGTCCGTTAACATCGAACTATCTATCGGAACCAGGAAGGAACAACGGTTGTCACGCGTACTACCACGCCCGTGTACGTGCAGTCAGTCACTTTCGTATCAGTAACTTGTCATCTTCACAGGCGGCGTTGTGTAGCCGCCGGGAAACTGACGTGTAATGTAAACTCGTGTAAAACTGACAGATAGAGGGCCGACGCCTGACCTGGAGCTACAGTATCTATTTAGTCTGGGACACCCGGAACTGTAGAAGGCGATGGATGATGTTTGCTCCAACTAGTAAACTGACAGGACCAGACCGCGTAACGTGAAGACAACTTCTTCTGCACAGTATCTATCACCTAATACTACATCTCCCCTGGTTTATTAGAGAGGTTCAATAGTAAAGCCAAGTGTTTGATTTATAGTTAAATTATTAGAGTCAAGTTATACAATAAATTATTTTTTAATTGGCTGTAAAATATTTCTCTTTCCTATTCCTCTTCACAATACTTACTACTTAAATCCACTCTTATCTAGGCTTCCGTATCTAGCTTGTGTTTGCATGGGAGTCAAGCTCTCCTCTCTCTTTTTCTCTTTACTCCACGTCAATATTTGTTTGACTATAAACCAATCATTGTACTTGTTCTTAGCAGGATTGTGCGTCGACTGCAGATGATGATGTGGTCATTTTGCAATTCTCTGACTCAAAGCTGCAGTAGGTATCCAAAATTCATTTTTTTATGGAATATCCAAAATTCATTTGAAAGTTGAAACTGAAGGTAGTAGGGAGAACGAATGCCGAAGCCTATACGATTATATATATATCACAAAAACAACTCACAAAAAAAGCCTACACGAGCAGGGAGGTAGCAAGAAGAGAAGACGGCCAGGCCACCAAGGAGAGGGCTGTGAGACTAGCTGCAGGCACGGAATTGAATTTGAATTGAATTCCCAATCTAGCCGCTGCAAAATCTTGTCTTGTACTCCGTACTACTCGTTAACTGGTGGTGGTGGTGGGCGCAGAGGCGGCAGCGTCGTCCGCCGCCGGCTCCCACGCCGACGCGGTGAGCAGGGAGAGGTCCTTCCAGCCGAGCTTAAGGCACGCCGCCTCCTCCACCAGCGTGTACCCCTTCCACGGGTACATGCCGAGGAGCAGCCTGGCCTGCGTGGCAGGGCTCCCGGCCAGGGACACTGGCCGGAACCCAGAGCGCCGAAGCTCGTCGCCCCACCGCTCCACGCGCACCTCCCCGGTCCGTTTCGGTCCCCCTACGGCCACGATGTTCCGTATCTCCGCGCCCAGGAGCTGCCGCTCCACCGCGTACCGCTCGGCCGACTCCTCCTCGGCCGCGCCGGCGCCGTCTCCCAGCGCGTCGAACAGCGCCGAGTAGTAGTGCAGCGCCTCCACGAACCGGCCCAGGAAGTCGCCGCTGTGTCCCAGGTCCTGCTCCACGATGGTGATCAGCTTCGGGCGCAGGCTCCGGAGCAGCCGCACCGTGCCCACGTCCGACCCCGTCACGTCGTAGAGGCAGTGGTGCATCCAGTGCACCACGGTGGCCTCGTCGTCCCGCTGCTGCTGCTTCTGCTGGCGCGAGCCGAGGAGCGCCGCGGCGTCGGCGACGTGCCCGATCTTCCCCTCGACAGGGTGGAACTCGAACGGCAGGCCGAGGGATGCCGCGAAATCGGCGAGGCGGCGGCCGGTGGCCTCGAGGACGTCGAGCGACGCGCCGAGCCCGGTGATCCGGAGCGAGCGCGGCTTGCGCGGGCGGGAGGCGAGGATGTGGAAGAGCCCCGGCCACTGCAGGCCCTGCATGATGTCCAGGTCGATCACGTGGAGGCAGTCCTCGCCGTCGAGCGCCTGCAGGATGGCCTGGTTGGCCGTGAAGTGCGAGAACTTGACGAGCGGCGACAGCGCGTTGTACGCCTGGAACGCGACCGCCACGCGGCGGCACTGCGCGGCCGCCAGCGGGCGGAGCTCCAGCGGCGAGTAGGCGCCCAGGTACGAGCTGAGCACGCGCGCGCAGAGCGCGTCCCCGAAGTAGGCCGCCACGCGCTCCGGGGACGACCCGAACGGCGACGCCAGCTCGGCGATCTCCGGGAGCAGCTCCCGCGCCTCCATCAGCTGGTCCATGGCCACCGCCTCCGCGCACCGCAGCAGCAGGCTGAGCAGTCGCAGGCCTCGCGTCTCCGGCCCTTCCTCCCCCGCCGCCGCCAAAGCGTGGCGGGGCCAAGCGCAAGCAGCTGTTGCCGCTTCAAGCGCGCAGAACGGCCGTCCCCTTCTTCCTCTTCGCCGGGGGACGCGGCCGCCCGCTTGGCCTTCATCGTTGCCGCTGCCGCCGCGTCGGTGGTGGGCGCGCGGGACAGCACCCCCTGGAGCATCGCGTCGTCGGCCAATAATTTCGTTTCTTCGGGCAAGGCGTCAGTCAGTCACTCGGCGATCACTGAACCGTGGCAAGGCAAGCGAAGCGGGAGGGGACGGCTCAGCTGATAACGCTGGTGACTGGGGGGCAGCACCGGGTCTCGCCGTTGGCTTCGCGGGTCCGGTCCGTGCGAGTGAGTGAGACCGAGGAGGGGGTGCCAGGGCGGCCGTCTGTTTGTCTGCTTGCAGGCAGTTGCTGGCGCGGCCAGGCAGGGGGAATCAAAGGACGCGAGCCGCGACAAGGCGACCGGTCGTCTCCATCTCCGTCCCCATCCCATCCCCGGGCAGGCTTGGGTTTTCTCTTGAATGAAAATCACGGGGAGGCGGGATGTGCGTGCGTGTGCGGCCGGCGGTGCCGACGGGGGTTGGTCCGGCTGGGATTGATTGGTAAAGCCTGTGATCATTCGACGGTGGACGACCGGCGGGCGAGACGGGCGCGGGACAAAACCTCTCCCTCGGATACCGGTGCCTCGGTGGGACGTTTGACGTTTCTGGTTAAGAGAACAGCAGTGCCGGATGCCGGTGCCCTTGCATCGACGCCCGGGTGTTGATCGTGCAAGTGTTCGTCGCAAATGCGATCCTGCGGCTATCTGCCCCGTTCGTTTGCCATACATCCGTATCCGCGTTCTCTAATCTAAGGAATAATGCCGCCATTAGTCCGCTATTATACTCATGCGGGCTCAGCCCGAATCAACAATTGATAGAAGAACTCGTTCATCATGGGTCGACCGTAAATATTTTTCCTTTTTAGAAGGAACGATCTGTAAATGATTGGGCTTACTAAGAACTTTCATGGGCCGATCTAAAAGTTTTTGGGCCTGTGAGAAACCCTTGTTGGATTAGATAGAATCAGCCTAACGGCGGAAATCGATGGCGAATTCCTCGAGCGTCCAGGACTCCAGGTGCTCCAGCCTCCAGGAGACCAGAGCCGGCAAGGAGGGGAAAGAGATCACGCCGGCTGCTGATCTCCCACCACCAGTCCACCACCACACTCCATGACCGGCGGCAGCGGCGGGCGACGAGACCACGAGTCTGACCGAGACGCATCGACGGCCTTGCCTGTCCCGGGGCCCTGCGCCTCGACGCAGCGCGCGCTCGCCGAGTGCCACCGCCGCGCCGCCCGCGGGCCGCTGCAGCCGGAGGTGCTGTGCCGGCACCTGAACCGCGCGCTGGCGGAGTGCGTCTTGACCGCGTGCTGCCCCGAAGATATCGACGCCGTCCGCACCCTCTGCGGCAGCGCCGGCACCGCGCTCAAGCGCGAGCAGTGCCAGCGGGCTCGCGTCGACCTCGCTCTCTGCCTCGAGGCGCATCAAGAGCCCTAATCAATCTGTGTTAGGAATCTCATCCGGTACAGTCGTACAGCTATTGCCTTTGATGATCACACGTATTCGTTCTATGTGTAAATCTCTTATTTTGTAAAATGCAATCTAATTAGGGTGTAAAGGGCCCCATTGGGGATTAGTGCTGAAGGTAACATTAGAGAAATAGCAGGAATGAACTCTGAAGAATAATGCAGATATTTTGGCATTTGCTTGGCTTGGATGCGAAATCCATGTTCTGACCATAAGTTTCCAGTTGTATTATTGGGAAAAGATCATGAATTTCAATTTGGTTGCTGTTGAGTGTAGAGTGTAGAGCAACTTCAAGCAAAGCTTGCCTGCTCTAGCTGATACTGGCACTTGAATTATTCCCTCTGTTTTTAAATATATGACTTTGGATGCTGAGCTTAATTAGCGTGTCCAAAACGTCAGGGAGGGAGTATTTGTGATTTGTTGTGTGGGTTCATATTCTAAATGCCTAGTAATATAGGCAGCCATTGAAACTATTGAGACATTGAAAAGGGGATGTTGCATATGCTACTCTGAAACCACTGGGAGGACAATTCTGAGACAGCAAAAAGGAGATGTTGCATTTGCATTAGCAGTTCATGTACCAATGGGATACCATCCTGTAATAATAATTCGTGAGTTCAAATAGGCATTAGCTATGAGTCCCATGTCTCTACTTGTCAGGGCTCTAGATTTGTTGCGATTTATATTGTATCATCTGTCATATGACTCGTATCAGGGCTGAAGGCTCTTCATCATTAGCGAGTGGAGAAGTCTGACTCAAGTTCAGCTGATGAGCAATTGAGGCAACAAACACTGCAGTAGCATAAACGGGCGAGCCGCGAGTTTCCTGAAATTGATGATTCTCAAACTGTCCTTTTTGGAAACTCTGATTTACTATTTGTTAGGCAGAAATGCAGAATTCAATATCTACATGAACCTAATTTTGCTGCTAATTAAAAACTATTGCATGTACATCTCTTTGTCCAATGTAATTGGTGTATACGGACGTTTGACTAATTGTGTTTCTTTGTAACTTCTCGTGGTGGATGTTGTTCATGTACAGACTCTAGTTTAAACCAATTTCAGAGCTTTTTAATTCTCAATCCATGTACTGCCTATGCTATTTTGCTTGCGAAGTGTGATCATGATGATCTGGGTCTTCTATTGTGAATTGTAATTAGTATTGATTTCACAAGTGAAGTTTGCACTCTGTTCATGTCTTGTGGGTCTGTGGCAGACCGGCAGTAAGCACTGAGTGGCAAATTCAAGTGGTTTATCCACCATTCAAATGCTTGTTGCCAACGTTCATAATTTTGTGGAGGCTGTACAATTTATAATAGTTTGTTTAAATTCAGGACCTGTTTTTATTGCTGGATTTGTTTTTGACCTTGGCTGATTTGAAGTGTTTTTACCTTCCATTCAAATGCTAGTTGCTAAGAATGCTAACGCTCAGAATTTTGTGGGGTCGTACAATTTATAAGAGTTGGTTTAAATTGAGGACTCGTTTTATTTATTTTTTTGAATGGAAGACCCGTTTTATTACTGCTATAAGTAATATTTTTTACCCTGGCGGTCGGTCCATTTGGGCCGAATGTCGTTGAGCATAACCCAACCCAGTCCGTTGCAATCTGTAGAACAACCACGTGGCGTCCACTTGAACCAATCTTGGCAATCGCCTATCTGCAGCTTCGTCGTCGTCCCTTGTCGGCTTTGTTACACTTGTACGCTCGAGCTCTCCTAGATTTGCCTCGACTTGCTGTGACCTGCGCCGGCGAAGGACGGCTGGCGCTCGCCACGCGCGATGTCCGGGCTTCCTTCGTCCGCGCGACCCCCGCTACCGTCTCACTGCGCCTGCTTCTCTTCTTCCCCCGTTGCTCGGGCGAAGGCAGCGTCGTCCGCAGGCTGCGCCAGCCTAAAGCAGGCGCGCCCAGGCCGAAGTGCTGCCGCCCCTTCCGCCGTCGCCGCGCGTCAGGCCGCGCCGCTCTTGGCTGCGGCGCTCCTCCTTGTAGCTGCACCCCTGGCCTTCCCGCTGCTATCTCACCAGGTTTCTCCAGTTCTTGCTTGTCAAACCTATTACTTTTATTGATGTGCGTATTCGCTGCATTGCGTAATTACATGTGAAATTCCTGCTTGTACTAGTGGCTTCTTGGAATCTGCAGACACCATATCTACTGTTCCGTGTCATTCGAGTTCGGTTGTTGGTTACATACTGAACAGTGGCAGATGTTAGTTGGCACTTGGTTCTCACGCTGTCACGCACGCATGGTTGGCGTGGCTAGTGCACAACTGGACATTGTGGTTGCACAGTAGTGGCTTAGGGGAGGTGGATGGACAGGAAATGTGCGATTTCTATAGAATTTGCTGAAGAACATAAGTACATGCTCCGCAGTCTGCAGGCATGAAAGCAACTATATCATCACATACTGAAACTTGCTCACCTAATCTAGAAGGAAAGAAAGCTGAATCTAGCATAATGCATATTACACAGGATGTTCCACACTAGTTGGAATCCAGGCTGATCAGCGTTTTTTTGCCCCATGGTGCAGCATTTGCGCAACCAGTTTCAGAAGGCGCAGCGCTGTTCCGGAAGGCTTGTATCGGTTGCCATGACATGGGAGGAAACATCCTACAGCCAGTGAGTTGCTGAAATCCTTGAGCAGAGCGCACCCTTACAAGTTTTACTCATAGTTTGTTCTAACCATCCTGCTCGATCTTGCCCAGGGAGCCACTCTTTTCCTCAAGGACCTCGAGAGGTATAGTATAGCCTTGTAACCTGTCACTCTCACATACGGTAAACTGAAGAATGCGCTGCTTTTTCACCGCTCCCTGTTACTGACGCAAAGGCAGCAAACTTGTCGCAGAAATGGAGTTGCCACGGAGGAGGAACTGTATAACATCACATACTATGGGAAAGGAAGAATGCCCGTCAGTTCTGCCTTCTCCAATGTTCAACCTTTGTGTTCTTGTTGAGAAGTAGAGAATGAATTTTAATAGCAGTATGTTTCATTTTGATCAGGGGTTTGGAGAGAAATGCACCCCAAGAGGTCAGTGCACCTTCGGCCCCCGGCTATCGGAAGATGATATCAAGCTCCTAGCTTCGTTTGTCAAGTCGCAAGCCGAGAACGGGTGGCCAAAGATCGAGGGCGATGGAGATTGATCAACTGACAAACGACGAGAACAAAGTGCTTGTTAGTCAGATGATAATGACGATTGGAAGATAGTGTTTGTATTGTTTATATCAATTAGGACTTTCTGAACTTGTAACCTTCTAGTCTCTGTTTCTGAACTGAACTTGTAACCTTCTGGTCTGTGTTTCTGTTTTCTGAACTTCTTCTATTCAGGCAGAGTGCCAGAGTCCACATTTTCAGTTTCCAGCCATCCGAAGACCGAACGAAGCCGGGCCCGAGGTCCTGACACTGACAGAACCAAGTTCAGTGCTCAGGGTCCCCAACAAGTCGCAGTCGCAGTCGCAGCTCAGCTCCCTGAACTGAACGAGGGGTTGGTGAGTTCGGTTGGTGATGCCGCGCGAACTGCTACCAGGCGTCGGCGTGGTTTAAACACGAAGAAACCCACGTCCTCCGTCCGTCGCGCGGCTGCTGCTGGTGCGGGGAGGTGGGGAGGGGAAAGCGGCGTCGCAAATCCCCCGCCTCGAACCGACCCGACATGTTGCCGCGCACGCACTCCCACCAGGCGCGGCGGCGCTCCGGCCTGGGCACGCAGCTCTGCGCCGCCGCGGCCGCGCTCCTGCTGCTCTTCTCCCTCGCCGTCCTCCACTCGCGCCTCTCCTCCTCCTCCTCCTCCCGCTTCCCCACATCCGCCTCCCACTCCCGCTCCTCCACGCCCGCCGCCGACTCCAACAACTCCTCCGCTCTCCTCGCCGACGAGGAGGACGAGGACGTGGCCGCCGCGCTCGATCCGCTGCTCACCGTCGCCACCACCACCGAGGGCGACTCTCTCGCCAACCCCGACGACGACCGCATCGATGAGCTCGACGTGCTGGACGAGGACGCCGCGGGCGCCGACGCGACCGACTCCGTCTCCGCCTCTACGGCGGGGACCGCCACGCCCCTCGTCTGGGACCACGTCGCCGGCGCCGCTCGCCTGCCGTTCCGCCTCCCCGCCTCCGGCGAATCCCTGCCCGCGGGGCTGCCCCGCCTCGACTCCCCGCGCCGAATAGCCGCCGCGGCCTTCGGATCGGACGACGAGCTGTTGGATCTGGAACTGCGCGTCGAGATCTCGTCCATCGCCGGTATCGAGGACGCGCTGCTCCTGAAGCCCGCCTCTGGTAAGCCTGCCGAGACACGGCTCCGCGCGGGGTGGGCGCGCTGGCTCGAAGGGAAATCTGACTACCTACGGCGCGATCGGATGCTCCGCTCCAACCTGGAGTCCCTCAATCCGCGCAACCACCCGCTGCTCCAGGATCCGGACAGCCCCGGCCTCACCTCTCTCACCAAAGGCGACCGCATGGTGCAGCGAATGCTATTAGCCGAGCTCGACAAGCCCGCGGCCAAGAGTTTTGAGCGGCGTAGGCTTCTATCTTACGAGAACAAGCAGAGCATGGGAACAACTGTGAAGGAGAAGCCGCAGGTGGGAAGGATGTGGGGATATTTCCCGGGGATCGATTCACATTTGGGATTCTCAGAGTTCATGGAGAGGTTCTTCGAGCATGGGAAGTGCTCCATGAAGGTGTTCATGGTGTGGAACAGCCCGCAGTGGACGTATGGCATCAGGCACCAGAGGGGACTGGAGAGTCTACTCAAGCAGCACCCAGATGCCTGTGTAGTCATGCTATCGGAGACACTGGAGCTTGAATCCTTCCAGCAATTCGTCAAGGAAGGGTATGTTATGCTGATATACACAACTGTAGTCTTAAGATGTTAGAATGCAAATAATCTAAATAGTTAATTTGAGTAAGTGACAGGCTAACACTAGACCAAACAAGAAATGCATAGTTCCAACCTGAAAACATGAGGCGTCTTCCAGTGGAATTCTGAATTGGTATGTAGTATTATATAAGATTTAATTAAGTAGTATTTAAAGGCCATATACCGTTTAGATATTTTATGACATTGATTGCATCTATTGCACTATGAGAAAAAAAATAGGATGCAGTATTATCGATTCTCAATTTTCTCGTATTTATTATGTACTGTTTATCGCATGGTATTTGTATTGCACAATGAGAAAACTATAGGATGTTATCAGTTATCAATTGTTTTCTCAATTCTCATTGGCAAGCCAACAATTATCTTATAACGGTTAGTTGTGAGTTGGGACACATCTTTTCTTGATGATACGGTTCTAGTTTAAGTTATATCATTTCTCAAGTCTCACATATGATATATTTTGATGCTTGATTAATCTTTGCTACTTGCCACGCAACTTCCAAAAATTTCCACCATCTTTACCTTTTCTTGGAGGGAAATTATAGGGTACTGAGGGGGGCGGCACCCTCTTTAGCTAAAATATCATGTTGCAACGTTTCAAAAAAAGCATCACAAAAACCATGTATGCAATACACCTAAAGTTAAGTGTAGCAACAACAATTCTGTTTGAAATTCATCTTTGACGTCGAGATTCAAAAAAAAAAAAACAAGTGTCACTGTCAGCACATGATGAACAGTGGCAGGTTGACTGCTTGTCTATTTTGTTTCTTGATATCTAGGGTGAATTTCAAACTGAATTGTTGCAACTATACTTAACTTTATGTGTGTTGCATACATGATTCTTGTGATTATTTTTTTGAAACATTGCAACATGTTATTTTAGCTCACGAGGGCGGCAGCCAGGGGGGGTGCCAAATCTGCAAGTGATTTTGGTCCAGGAAGTTAGGCCAACAAGGTCCACATTATATTGCTTACTTGTTTATAGTTCTGTATAAGAACTGATTGTCATGCATGAACTAGTGTAGTGCACTAGCAACTTTTGTAATTGGAATGACCATTTATCTTAATTTTCGTTTATTTACTGGCACTATTCTAAAAGATGGTTGTCTATCCTGTCTATGCAGCACATAGGCACTAGGAATCAGCAACCTTGTCTTCTTAGCAGGCCTGAGACACTAGGAGACACCCCATTGCTTGACTAGCATCTAGTGTGGTGTTCTTTTCAGAGAAAAAAGGAACCATCTAACATTAGCTTTGTGGCAAGTCATAGTTGGTAGTGTATTCTTTGTTGGAACATTAAATGAAATTGTATTGTTACAACTAACTGGAGGAGCCAAATGGTGCATTTTCAGTTGAACCTCAGTTACATCTGAACTCTTAAAAATTTAGACATTGTGACTTTTATGGACTTTGCATGAGATGCAGTAATACTATGAACCTTGTAATGATGTTTATCAATTATAATTGTTCTAGCTACATCCATGTATACATGTGCATTTTTTATTATAAAGTTTATTTCTCTTGCAGATTTAAAGTTGCTGTTGCGGTGCCAAATCTTGATGAGCTTTTAGAAAGCACTCCAACCCATGTATTTGCATCAGTGTGGTATGAATGGCGGCAGACAAAATATTATCATTTGCACTACAGTGAGCTAGTACGCCTTGCTGCTCTTTACAAGTAAGATGATTTAAGAATTACAGTACATTAGTTCAGGAAGTTGAGAGGCATGCATTGTTTGATTTGCATTCTATGAGAAAAATACTCTTGAGTCTTGAGAGATAATGCTGCATCTTTATATTTGAGGAGAGAAATCCTCTGCAGTAGCTCTTGGCAAAATAGTTACCTTAGGAAACAGATTATGAACGATTTTGATTAATCTAGCACTCTTTATCGGCTGAGCAACTTGGTATGAGTAAACAACATCAAAAGACAAAAGGGAAATCACCAGCTGTAAATCCAGTTTTATTTTATAAATAATTCTGGACAATCAAGCATCTTCCGGTCCTAATCCTGAATTAGAAGTTCTGTTCACAAGCAGCAGAGAATCTTACAAAGCTGGTTTAAGGATCCAGATTGTGAATGGACTATCCTATCCTAATCCTGAACCTTACCAACTGATTTGGTTTGGAGAATGGAATGTGTTTCCCATCCCCACCTCTTCCCTCAGCACAAGTGTGTTTCCCATGATGGAATAACTGGTCCTAGAATTAGGTGGCGTGTCAAACCAAGCACCCTCTTAATGAATGCAGTTGTGCCCTCGAATTATTACTACTAGGTCCCCTTATAGTTTGTGAAGTAAACTTTAACTGTACCAACTGATTCTAAGTTATTGAACCATTTGTTTTAGTTTACGTTAGACAGCGAGACGTCATCTACAGATAATGTCCTTATTTTCAGAGCTGATCAGCTGAACAATAGAGAATAATGTAAGACTAAAACATTGCCCTCAAAGAAAAAAGAGACAAACCATACAAATCGTTACCAACCTTCCCATAAATAGAGAAAATAATTGATCGGCAAATAATGTCTGAACTTTCTTGCACTAAATAGCTTCAATCTTGCTTTTGTGAAACCTGTAATAAGGTACATATGTTTTCATGAACATTGATGAATGTGACACTGTTATTCATCAAAATTTGGAACATAAATGTAATCTTGACTCTTGAGAACATTATATGATCCCCTTGCTTTGTGACTGATATGATTAATTTATTTCTTTATGCTTTATGTGCAGGTATGGTGGCATATACCTTGACTCTGATGTTATTGTACTTAAACCTTTAACATCGCTCCAGAATTCTATTGGTGCCACAGATCATGTCTCTGGAAATTCCAGTTTTGGTGCTGCTGTGTTAGCATTTGAAAAACAGAGGTAAAAGTGTTCCATTATTTTATTTTGAAGAAAACTTTTTAAAAAGGGCTATACCCAGTGCTGAAAGCTCTAGACAGACTTATTACCCTTTCATTTCTGCAAGGAGGCTGGTTCAGTTTTGGATAAAACTACATTTAACTCATTTTATATACCATCATGTAACAAACAGATGAAATCCACATCTACTAATGTTCTATTGATTCACACAGAAACATGGGACAATATCCATCCTTTTCTTTTACAACACTAAGATACTAAAAAAATCATTTGTAAATAGGTGTCAGATTGGAACAGCTACATCATTGACTGGCTATGCTGGTGCTTGTTTAGAGTTTCTCACTTAGCTTGTGCTGGTTGCAGCCCTTTATTGGAGGAGTGCCTTAAGGAATTTTATTCGACATATGATGATACCCTCGTGCAGTGGAATGGGGCTGAACTTATGACAAGAGTGATAAGCAATCTTTCTAGCAAAGCAGATGATAATAGGGGCATCTTGACATTAAGTTGGAGCCCTCTAAATTTTACCCTATAAGCTCTACTGATATTATACGGTATGATTTCAATTCATCCATTTGTGCTTGCAATACCTATTTTTGGTCAATTTTACTATCCAGATGCTAGATTAACAGTTTTCTGTTGTCCATCTCAATCAGAAAGATAATTCAAATTATAATATTCTGTATCTATTGTATCAATTTTTTATCCTCATTTTTTTTAAATCCTGAATGGCATACCTTATTTGTCGCGCTCAACCACCTTAGAGCCCTCTCATGTTCCTTATATTATTTCTTATATGTACTTCTTCATATGTTTGACTGGAAGCTGAATACTGGTTACGGGATATTCATACTCACCATGATGTTGTTGTGCACTTGTGCTGCAGATATTTCTCAGAGCCAGATAACATGGTCCAAAAAGCACATCATGATGCAATCTTTTCTAGGATTGTGAATGACTCTATCACTTTCCATTTTTGGAATGGCATCACATCTGCACTGGTGCCTGAACCCAGCAGTCTTGTTTCAAAAATTCTTAACCATTACTGCATCCGTTGCCTTGATGTTTTATAGCAAAGCAGTCATTTTGGTTTAGAACACATACACAGAAGAAATCTTTCATTGGGTACTCAGAATGGCTATGTTATATTGCTGAATCTTACAGAACATTGTGGTGGGGAAAAATACCGGCAGCACTGTGTATATATTCTTTTCACCAAGGCTTGTGCCGGAGCTGTGCTTGCAAGCAAGTGCAAGCATGTTGACTTGATTAGTTATTTTACCAGTTGTCGATAGCAAAAATCGTCATATTGGCAATACAGACTGCAACAACTGAAGACATTTGGAACTAGAGAGTTTTGACTACTTCGGTACCCTTCTATATTTGCACATATACTGATAATTTTTACAATTTGATATTTTAAAATGACATGATTGATGTAAGAAAGGTTAGTAGAAATTAAAGGTCCATGAACCGACTTTGCTGGATTTATCTAGATCTCTGGTAAGATTTTATTTCTCAGAGCATGAAAATGTCTGAATTAACGACTTGGAAATAGGAATGCCAACAGAGTAAGCATCTGGACATAATTATAGTACAAGTCTTACATACTCGACTCGAAACCGAATTTTTTGCTATAATGTGTGAATTATCCATTTTGAAAATCTTACTGCGAGCATCTCCAGTAGTTTACTAAATCATTTGTCATCCTTTAAATTTTGGCAAATCAATTAAAAAACACTCTCCAACAGTTTGTCAATTGGACTTGTCAATTTTACACGCTTGCTAAAAGATTGCATCGGTTTGCCATTTTTGTGAGCGCGTATCGGCTTGCCATCCTCTCGCCCGCCAGTCCTCTCGGTTTCCGCATGTAAGTTTCCTTCCTTTTTAATCTTCTTTTTTTGGTTTGGCAAGTGAGAAATAGCAAATTGTTGGAGATGAATAGTGATTTAGCAATAGAATTATGCTTTGGTTTCTTTCTAGTTGAAAATATTTTTGTCTTGATAACACAAAACTTAGTTTTTGAGATTCATTAAAATTATTTTGCTTGTTTGTAATAACGAATAGCTATATACATTAGTCGATCGATGCAGAAGCTAAGATATTAATATATTCTCTTTTCTAAAAAAAAAATAAATAGTGATTGACAGTAACAATGAACATTGCTGAACAGTGTTTAATCTTTAGTGTTTCGGGCCGTGTTGCAGTGCTGGCACTTGGTACTGTAGTATGGTGACGCGTGGCTAGTGTGTCTGTCAAGCGTTTTATTTGTGGTTGAAGACTATAAAAATCTACTTTCTCCATCTTAAAAAGATTGTCGTTTTAAGTATTCGTATCATAAATTTAACTTAATTTATAGAAAACACATGTAATATTTAAATCTCTAAATAAATTTATTAAAAAACTAGATTCAAAAATCTTTTTAATAATATAAATTATGTATCATAAATATTAATATTTTTTCATATATATATATTGAAAGATATTTATCGAGAAGTTAAAATGATATTCTTTGAGAGTAGTTACTGTAGAGCCATCGTATCAATTTATTATTAGATGCGGCCAACAGTGATGGCACACGTATGCCATGTGCGTAGAGGACTCATCCATGATCCACCCATGCCTTTTCTCTCTCTCCATCTCTCTTCTTTGTATGTTTTTCATTTGTTTTTCCTGTTTTGTTATTTCTCTCCATTAAAAAACTATAGGTGTAGGCGTGTAGCAGTAGGGACCTATAGTTTTTCTTCTGCTCCATCTTAATTGTAATAAAAGGATATAAGAACCCGAGATCCGTAGATTGCTGACAAATGTCAATCAGCAGGCGGTCTCGCAACTGTGTCAACTTCAGCCAGAAATAGACCAATAATCTAAAGTGACCCAAACAATGGATTGTTTTTCCTTTGTTACAGAGGCGAAGTAATTCATCCGGCCCCTTCCACATCCTCCGTTCCTCTAGCTTTCTTCTTTTATGCTTACATGGCCAGACCCAATGCCACCGAATGCCAGACCCAATGCCACCGAGGAGTACCATGAGATGGAGCAGGAGATAGGAGTTTGTGTGTTGCTCGTCAGTGGGACAACTTAGAAAGATAAAGAGGTGACAACAAATGGACCTACATGTAAATATGGGTGTTTAGGCTAGTGCGACAGGATACAGTGTCAAAACAACCTTAAAAAACCATTCAATATCATTTGAATGTTTTTAGATGACTTAAGAAATATAACATCGGGTTTTATAGATGAATGAGTTATATAGTTAACCCTTGATATATTAACATGTTATGTAGACCTTTTTTTTACTATTAGCTGACTCTACTGTTTACTAACTCATCGTTATGTTAACACCCACATAATATGCCATGTCAACGAAACCGTTTTTAAAACCATATGGATTATTAGACATTTTTAATACTTTAAGGTGTTGAATACTTCGTTTTACTGGTGAGAGGGTAAAACAGACATCAATAGTTAGATGGCTTCGAGTAGACTTTTTGCTTCTTTTTTTTAAAAAAAAGAGCATATTCCATCCAATGGCTATGATTATTAGTGGTGAATAAAGTTTACCAAATTGATGCCAAATCTTTTTTTTATTTTTTAAGAACTTCTTGAATTAATTTTTCCTCATAAGGATTAACTTGGAGACTCGACAAGTAATGACAATGAGAAGTGGTGACCCTATAAAAAGTTCAGCAAAAATGGCATCACTCCAGAAGGTGTGACAGCTAGTGGTATTAATTTGCACCCCCTAGGAAAAGGTGGGACAACTGGTGGTACTAAACCATAGTGTCAGATTGGAACAGCTACATCATTGACCGGCTATGCTCGTGCATGTTTAGTGTTTCTCACTTAGAGCAAGTATAATGATCGATTATAAGCAGACTGAATGATGAGGTGGAGGAGAGAGAAAATAAGTGGGTTGTAAGCTTACAACTGGCTCAGACGCAAGAACTATGGAGGTTGGACTCTTTCCTCTGTTAAGGGAATCAGTTTTCCAATGTTATAAACGGGTCTAAAGCAGTTCCGAGAAAGGGGACACTGTGTTGGTTCAAGGAATAAGGTGATTCATCATTTCCCCACTTCATATTTTTTTGTTTACCCATCATCAATAAATTCATTCCACTAAATTTGAGTAGTGTTTGGTTCGACTAATTAGAAGATTCATCAATTTCTTGTTTATTGCATTCCACACCAGCTAATAATTAGTACTCCGTACTAATATAAAAAAAAAGTCATTCTATCACAATTAAGAAATTAGGGCTGCTTGGTTGCCTGCCAGCACGTGCCACTACCACGGAGGCGGCACCACAATTTATGGTCACTCGCCACGGAAAATCACGTACAAAAATTTGGATGACAGCGTGGACCTAACAGTATGTGTGTTGTGGCTGCTATCATTGTGGCATGGCGAAGGATGACCGGCAACCAAACAATTTCTAACTTATTATGCATCACCTCATCTAAAATGAAATGATTCTTCAAACCAAACACTTACAATAAATTCCCTACTAAAATCCTATGGTCCAAACAGACCCTAAATCTGTATGGACCTGTTACCTGTACCGCCTGCTGCTATGCTACCAAAGAATCAATCGATACAAATAACTTTGTCCATGCACTGGCACAGGGACTGATGCTTATGTACGTCGAAAAACTAGGGCAGCAAACTGCTGATAAAAATGAACTGTTGTAACTTACACATACAGAAAGGGTACTGTACCTTGTATCAAGGACAGGCATCACAGCAAGGTTGCTGAACCGCTCCTCCTATACAAATCTAAGTGAAAACTGAAGGATTGTGGCAATTAGTAAATTTAGTGTTAAAAAATAGTGGCTGGTAATCTCGCTTTACATATAACTGTACAACCTCAAAAATCCAGGCAATGTGATCACTGGAAATAGGCACAAAGCTTGTTGGGCGATGAGTTCCATCTTGTTTAACTGGCTGCAGTTATCTCAGTTGGAGCTGTAGAGCAGATGCACGAGCAATCTGTTCCATTGGTGCCTCGTTCAAGCAACCGATTGTTGCGGTTAATCAACAACTTTATCAGCGGTGCTTTAAGGGATACTTGGCGCCAAATCTCATTCACTGGTCCATTTGGATCCTCGTACTCAAAATAACGTTTCACCTGAAAAAAGTCATTAATTTTAGCAAATAAGAAAATTATTAACAGATAATAAATATACCGAAAGAAATTTGAATGTGCATGTCATGCCTCTGAAAACTAAATTTTATACAATATATAAGACTAGATTGAAACATCACATGTCCTGCCTCACACTACATATCTCCACCCCATGCATGAATAAGAGCACATTCTAGTATGGACCCATCAGCTCGTTCTAGTTATTTTGTTCAATCAACCATATGTACTACTCCCTCCGTCCTAGAATGATAAGTATATCGTAGACCAACAATTACTCAAATTATATACAAGCTTAGGATATAAATAAAACTTACATCAGTAGATTTGTAATCAAAGTGTTTTTGAGATGATATTGATTCTTAAGCAAATCGCAACATATTGTGAAAAAAAATAAGGTTCAGAATCTATTTTGTATGACTTTTCCCTGATCAAAATACACATCATTTCAGGTCGGAAGGAGTACATAATGAACCAGGAATTCAGTGGAATGGGCCCAATTACAACCTCAAAAGTATACTACCATATAAGATCGAATTAGTGAAAGATCACAAAATGATTCATATGTGACACCAGAAAGTATCATATGCCCAAAGTGACAGTTTGTCAAAGCAATCCCCAAAGCACTATATATCCACATTCTTACTTCTTCATATTCTAAGCCAAACAAGAATGAGATGGTGGGGTGATCTTCTCTGGCAAATGCACCTAGTAGCTGACTCAGATGTCAAATGTATACAGAAGTGGAAAGTACAAATGGAGTTTATTGCTGAGGTATGGTGATGGCAGAATCTCATGATAGTCTCTAGTTATACTAACTACAGTAAATCCTGAAAGGCTGATCGGTGAGGAAGTTTATACTTCAGTCCCCATAAATTTATTTTTCAAATCCTCTGAAGTTTACTGAGCTACAGTCAAAATGTTATTACATCATTCAGGCACCACATATTTTCCAACATGCTTTGCATGTGCAATCTACACATTGTTTTCCAAGTTAAAAGAACAAAATTCACTGCACGAAACAATACTGCAGCCAAGAAACATCTAACCTATTGTTGGAGCAACCATTTGTCTAAGGGCACCTCCAGTGTGCAACGAACCGTATGGTTCAGAAATATACGAACACAAAGTTTGATTCGCAAGATCTAGTGTGAACATCGGTTGGTGGGCTCCATGTATACAGAAAAAGTACTCTGCCTCTGTCTCTCATGTGACCAAAGTATCCGGCTGACCAAAGCAAACGTATGCACAAATGTATTATTTAATCTGCTGGGTTCGGCGCGTCTGCAAGCTTCGCTTTTGTTTTGGACAATGACGGTTCGACTGCTCCAGTGCTTACGGTTCGGTTTGCTGGTTCTATGGTTCGATTTTCAACCCACACTGGAGCTGCTCTAAGGAATAAGGCATGTTTAAGAAAGAGCTGTTTATAAGTAGAACAGCATGCATCTTACAGATGCAAACAGCAGTATGATACAGGTTAGTCAGTACTGACCTTTTTTATTTCCCTCTGGTACTCCTTAATCCTCTCTGAACTGATTCCTCGAAGCATTGAAGTTAAGTATCCAGGTTGTACTGCTTTGCTTGTCCCAACAAATATTGATATTTTATTGTAGTCTATAATATCTTCAAATGGAAGTTCAATGTAATCACTGACTATAACAGGAACACACAGACTGACAAGTGCATCAAATAATCTGCATGCTGAGGGAGTATCTCCGGCAGGATGGAGGCAAAATTTAGATGAGTACATTCCTCGTGTAGCTGCACGACGACTCACCCTTGATTGAGTTCCATGTTTTATGGTTACATCATCCTCATTTTCAAGAATCTGGAAAAGTTCATCACGAACCTTCCCTCCCTACAATATTCAGAATGACAAACTGTAGCAGAAGTACACAATATTGCATAAACAAAGTACAAAATAAAAATAGGACATTGACAAGGAAAACAACGATGAACTATATGTAAAAGAAACTAAGGCTCAAGAGACATTAAAGGAACAAAAAGATCCAACTAAAGGATGCAACATAGTAAACATTTGTTATTTTTTTAAAAAAAGAGGATACATGATGAATTTTGGATGGGGGAGCTTCTAAAGACTCTTGAACAATCTTTTTGTTTGTTTCAATTCCTTTTTTTTCTCATCTATACCATACTTAATTTATCTTGCCGATCATAATTTTGTGTTTCTTATCAGGATGTTACCGATGCTTGGATGCTACAGTTGTTGTCTTCTATAGTGTTTCTACTTCCTAACAAAACTTTTTCCTTCAACAAAGATGTCACATTTTATGCATAGAAGGTGAGCAAAAGAAAAGGAGCTAGGTAGTTGAAACAGAAACAAAAATCTTTCAGAGGCCAACTATTGCAAATGAAATTGTCAAAAAAAAAAAAGACAAACTTTTTGGTAAAGCATCCAAAAAACTAAATATCTTGAGTTGAAGATTGCAGAACTCTAACTGCTATGGAATTCTCAAATTTGACAAATTTCTGAATCAACAAGCCCTTACACATAATTCAAAAAATATACTGAGATCACAAAACTGTTTAAGGAGTTTGTATATGTTGCGCTTGAAACCAATTGTCTTAAGAAACCCCTTGACTTTTCCTAGTCCAATTTTCCTTGGGCATCAGTTCCAGAACTTGCCATAAAACAAAACAAATTCAAAGCAGGCACAATTGCATCCTAACTACTGGGAGTTTATCTGCTACTTCTAGCGCTTCTTGGACAACATAGCTAGAGCTGATTCTCTGAGTAGCCGGTTTGATCAGGTGCTTGATGATGCTCGCCCAATCAGACCCAAGTGTACCTTCTGGGTGGGCTTGAGGCATCCAATTCGCAGCCAGGGATAGGTCCTCTCTAGATGCACATGCCTATCTCTCATCAAGCTCATAAAAAGAGCAGACTCACGAACTCACTCAGCTAGCAAAACGGTTGTTTCATACTGCAGATTGCAATTATTGTTCAGTGTATAATTCTTGCTTGAGTAACTTGTAAAGCTCTCTCTTCATCGCAAAAAGAAAAGGCATCCTAACTCTGTTTTCTTCCAAGCCTGATTTTTATACAAGATAGTATGAATATAAAAACACCACCTTAGTTAATACTTCCTCCGTCCCAAAAAAGAGTGCATTCTTGCTTTTCGAGGAGTCAAACAGTGTAAAGTTTGACCAGATTATGCACCAAATAAGTATCATTAGACTATAGACTATTTATGGAATATACTTTCATAGTAAACCTACTTGGAGACATAAATGTTGATGCTATTTTCTATAAATTTAGTCAAACTTTTTTTTTCTTTTGATTTGGTTCAAATCTAGAATTGCATTGTTTTCAGGATGGAGGGAGTATAAAGTAAAAATATTGTGCACATTAGCAACTACATGTTGCAAAGGGCAAGGTGTCACTTGGTTGTCTATACTCTACAGCTACGTTACACCGATACTTCAGGTAACACGCGTATCGCGTATCCGATACGTATCGGATACGGATACGCCGCGGATACGTATCGGAGGAGTATCTGATTTTTATTATTATTCGGAAATTCGGATACGCGTATCTGAGTTATAGGATACGGCCTGGCCCATTTAGCGGATACGGCCTGGCCCATTTAGAGGCTTTCACGCCTTCACCCACGCGGCCACGCCGAGTCGCCCCGCGCCTGCCTCACTCCCGTCGCCCGCGCCGCATCCCTAGCCCGCGCCGCGTCGCCGCATCCCCGTGCGGTGACGGCGGCCCCGCTCAGCGCCCTCGCCGGCGACGACCGACGACGACGAGCATCTGCCCCTGCTCGCAGGCGACAAGGTCCTCCTCTGCTCGCCACTTCGCCCAGGCCGCCTGTGGAGTTTCCCCGCTGAAGCGCCGCTCGCCCCCTGCCGTCCGCCGGCCACCGGCGACGAGCATCCGCCTCTGCTCGCCCGGACCGCCCCTGCTCGGCTGCTCGGTGCTCGCCACTTCGCCCTGCTCGGTCCTCTACTCCTCTGCTCGCCACTTCGCCCAGCGGTGAGTTTTCTTCCTCCTTCAGTTCAAAGTTCATCAGCAGATTAGCAGTAGATGTCTCTCAATTCTCTCAATTCGATCTATGCAGTAGATGTCGTCCCTCAACATGAGTGCTGCTAGTGGAAGTGCAAATGCTAGTGTAGGATCTGCAGCCACAGATGCAAGTGCAGTAAACATCAAGGCTCCACTTTGGAATCATGTCAAAATTTTAGAGAAGCCTAAAACTAGGGGAGGAAACACATTTTGGCGCTGCAAGTACTGTCCATTGGAAAAACTGAGTAGCTACTCTAGAATTGAAGCTCATTTGCTGCAGATTAAGGGAAAGGGAATAAGTACTTGTCCTAAAGTTTCATATGAAATGCTTAGTCCAATGAGGAAGGAAATTGAAAGGTGCAAAAATCTGGTGGAAAGATCCAAGTCAAAAACTGTTTCTCTACCTACTGTTCCTTCCTCGGGCAATACTGATGACACTTCCAAGAGGACCAAGAGGGGCCAGCTTCTGCATTGGAAAAATCTTGGAGATTGGATGACCGTAACCACTTGGATGCTTTAATCAGTAGAGCAATTTATTCAGGAGGGGGTAGCATTCAATTTTTTGAGAAATCCATATCTTCGAGAAGCTTTTAGCTTTGCTTGCAGCCACAACATGCAAGGTTATGTGATGCCTGGTTACAACAGAGTTAGAGAGGGACTTCTGAAGCAAGAAAGGAGGCACATTGAGCGTTTGTTGGAGAGCACAAAGAGCACATGGTCAGAGAAAGGAGTCACAATCTTCACAGATGGTTGGTCAGATCCTCAGAGGCGACCAATCATCAATTTTGTTGCTGTTTCTGACAAGTCACCTATGTTCTTGAGGGCTGATAATTGTGAAGGTGAGATAAAAAGCAAAGAATTCATTGCTGAAAAGTTGAAAGGTATAATTGAAGAAGTAGGTAGAGATAATGTGGTTCAAATCATTACAGACAATGCTGCAAATTGCAAAGGGGCTGGTCTAATAATTGAGGCTGAGTATAAAAACATATTTTGGACACCTTGTGTGGTGCATACCCCCAACCTTGCTTTGAAAAGTATATGTGAACCTAAAATGAGGAATAGGAGCTTGCTGATTGCTTGTTGTTGCCTTTAGGAACTTGCTAGTTGCTTGTTGTTGGCTTTTATTACCTATGTTTGATTTGAGACTACTATATTTGTTTATTTGAGACCTTCATAATCTACTATCCTGTAATAATAGTGCACTTAATTGTTATTTGAGACCTTCAGACCTACTGCTAATTTGCATTCTTATCTATTTTATTTTATTTTATTTTTAATATCAAACGTATCCGCATATCGGGTTGTTTGAGATATTGGCGTATCCGTATCCGTGTAATTTAGCTCTACAGTATATATGCTCCCCTTAAAAATGCAGCTGTACTTAAACTGACCAATGCCCCAATCAGATTCATCATGTTTGTTCCAAAATTCGAGAGTTACCTCCTTGCGGTACCTATTGCCCATGAAGAACAACAATGAGGGCCGGTCATCCACGCCGACCTCACCCTTGAAAGAGTTGATTCGGTGTGAGTAGGGCAGGATGACATCCTTGACGAGAGATGCCTGGTCGCTGCGCAACCTGCCGAAATCAGAGACAAGGAGTACAGCATTGCTGATCCGGTCGATCACCCTGTACAGGGCATTGGGGTCCTGGCAGATGAAAACGTGATCCCTCCCCATGTGGCGCCGCCAGTAAGGCTGCCGCTCCAGCCACTCTAGCAGCTCCTCTTGCATGGCCTCGTCGCTGTAGGCTGCCGCCGCCCCAGAGGCATTTGCTGCCGGCTTAGAGCGGATGGGGTTCACAACAAGGCTGAGGGAGGAGAAGAAGGGCAGGTAGAAGAGGTCGGCATCGCTCGGGTCGTCCACGCGTGCCACGGGGCGGTCCTGCGGCCCGCGTCGGAGCAGGTCCTTGAAGAGCCACCACTCCGCCGAGTGCTGGTGTCCCGGGTACCGCAGCTGCTCGTCGGGCAGAGCCGCGGCGGCGTCCGCCGAGCCCGATGGCGCACGCGCAGCAGTGTAGCTCCGGACGACGCCGTAGGTAAACTTGGCCGGCAGGTCGTATAGGTAGATCTTGACGGGAGCAGGCGGGGCGGAGGTTGACGCCGGAGATGAGGAGGCGATAGCGGAGCCCGAGATGAGGGAGCGGGGGAAGCGGGAGGCGGAAGGGGAGAGGAGAAGGAAGAGGAGGGCGAGGGAGAGCGCGAGGAGTAGGAGGAGGGGCGGGGAGGGGCGGCGCGACGGCATGGCGCGTGCGGCGAGCGCCAGGAGGGATAGGTTCAGGCGGGGAGGCGGCGACGACGGTGGCGGCGGCACAAGGATCGGGGACGGGCGCGGCTTGCGGGGCGGCCTGCCACGCTCCCACATGGGGCCGGGGCCGGCCACGCGGTGGGGTGGCCGGTGATGGGGAGGTGAAGTGCGGCGGAGGGAGTGAGGCGGGGGACGAGTACGACGGAGATTGGGATGCGATGCGAGTATACGACTAGCCTTGTGCCCTTGTCGCTTGGCTGTTTTTGGCCGCGCGGCTGATGTTGTTTTTAAGTGGTGTTGTTTTTAGACGAAAACACTATTCTCGTGTCTAGTCGTAACTAGCTGTCCGCCCATTAACTGCATGTGGGTCCTACCCATCGGTGGCTGTAGATTCTTAGAGGGCAACGTATCATATGCAACTCAGCTTCATGTGTAACATATGTAACCACCAATTAAGATCATAGGATCTAGATCCAACGTCTCAGGTTTTTTTCACTTAAACCCTCCCACGTGGATACACACGGGTTAGATTTAAACCCACAGGTGGAGGGGTTTAAGTGAAAAAACCCTCAAACGTTGGATCTAGATCCTGTGGCCTTAATTGGTGGTTGCATAGGGTGCACACGAAGCTGGGTTGCATATGATACGTTGCCTTCTTAGAGTAGCATTTTTTTTGTATTTTTAAAAAAGGAGGAAAGTTAATCCCTCCATTTTGACGATTTGAAAAGGTCATGTGAAATTCTGCTAAATTCATATTTGGAACTCCTAAGAAAAATAAAACTTATGTAGAAAAATGAGAATCAAATACAAACACATACCAAAATGAGATTATAGAATCAAAATATCTACTTTAAACCTATTATTTTGAGTTTTTTTGCTATGCAAAGTAACCACGGACAATCGAAGCTACCACCTCCTCATATTCTCCTCTTCTCCTTCTCATTCTTCTTCTTCTTCTTCTTCTTATTATTATTATTATTCTCATCTTGCTCATCAGTATCGTTATCGTGATCACAGGTGTCATAAGTGATGGTCTTTCCCAATACTCGTGTGGGAGGTTCTTCAATCTGCCCCTCAAGATCACGAGTGTCAGAGCAAAGTCTTGCCCCCGAAGGTGTAATTTCCAATAGTTTGTTGAAATCATGAGCGCAAGTCCTACAACGAAGGCCTAGACACGAGTGAAGGCAAAACTAGGGGGCGATGCCAAAGGCCAACGAACCCATGATGAAGGATGGTGACCCGAAGGCTCGATCCTTCATCGGTGGATTCTCAAGCAAAGATGACCTTCGCCAGTATCCCCAAGTCCCTAGGGATCCTTCGAGAGGTGATGATGAATCAAACCTTTGACTATTGACTTGGAGGAGCCCACTAAGATGATCAAAGGTGGCAGACGGGCGTGCCCTAGAGAGAGCCTAAGCTAGCGAGATCTATCAAAGTCTCGGCCACCATTGAGAACAACCTTAGCGGGGAAGGTGCTCTAAGCTGGGCCAGATAGCCTAGCGGGCCAAAGGTCAAACTCAACAAGGGCCCATTTATTAGGAAGACAGTTGTGCATGTAAATGTAACACCCTAAAACTCTGAATGTCAATTTGATTAGGGTTTATTATTGTGGTCTTTGTTAGATGCATTTAACTTGGTTAATTAAAACTAAAATCAATCCTAGTCAATGAACATATGTTGTTGCATTCATGCCGCCGCATTGTTTTCCTCTTTGCTTTGCTGGTGGTGTCTTTTCTCTAACCGTTGTCGCTAACCCTAAACTCTAGCTCCTTCCTATCAACTCCTTTTCGCTTTCGCCTTACCCTAGACTAACCTAACCAGCTCCAAAGAGCGCTAACACACCCAAGACTCTTTGGGCTAGCTCCTGGCCAGCTCTGCCACCCTTCTGGCCAACCACGGCCAGCTCAGGCCCTGCCTAGCCAGCCATAGCCGGCCACAACCAGCTCTAGCTGGCCATAGCCCGTTCTGGCCCCTCTCTAGCCGGCCGTGGCCTCCTCTCAGCTGGCCATAGCCCTTCCCAGCTGGCCAGCGTAGCAGCAGCGGCGGCAACCCGCTCTCCAGCTGGTCGTGGCCCTTCCTAGCCAGCCAGACTCAGCAGCAGCTCACCCAGCGGCTTGGCCCAGCCAACAGCGCAGCCAGCCTCAGCTCGCAAATGCGCGCCCACACTGCGTGGCCCAGCAGACGGCCCAGCTCCACGCCGCGCAACAGCGCTGACGGTCTGGCCTCGCGCGTCAGCCGCCCAGCTCTTCTTCTCCAACGAACTCGTGCGGATTCCACGCCGCGAGCCGCCTCTGTTCCGTGCGGCAGAGCACCAACGCCCTCCGCGTTTCCCGAGGTCTGCCGGACTATAAAAGGGAGTGCCAGGAGCGGTGCGCCGCTTTCCAGAACCCTAGCCGCCTCGCTCCATCGTCTTCGCGTCGCTCCGCTCGAGTTCCGCCGCAAAACTTAGCTCCACCGCCGCTCGTTCCGTCGCCGAGCCGCTCGACCCCGCGGAACGCCCTTGTAAGCACCATATCGGCTTCGCGAAGCCTCTTCGATCCCTCCTCCTCTCTTTTTCGTTGTGTTGAGCGCTCACCTGGCTTCGCCGCCGTTCACAGGGAGACCGGAACCGCCCGCGACGCCGTCGTCCGCCTCTGCTTCATCTCTGCTCGCGGGAAAAACCCTTTGGTGAGCTTGCGATCTCCCCCTTTCTCTCCCGGTACTTTCAATTCGGTAAATGGAGCCCGGAATCGCCGGTTCGACCAACTCCGGCGAGCCCTTCGCCGCCGACCATGGAGACCACCGTGCTGGCTCCTCTGAGTCAGCCGAACGCCTCCTCCTCTCTGTCTTCTCCCCCCCCCCCCTGATCTAATCTCGGCCGCCAAGATCTGATCCAACGGCCCAAATCCAACCATACCCCTTTGCGGGTATTTTTGCTAAAGAGACCTTGCACTTTTTGCTTATCAACCCGCCATCCTAGATCCAATCGGTTTAATCTGATTTCCTGTTTTATTTTAATTCAAAATGAATTCATCTTTTTACAGAACTGCCACTCAACTTCTATAGTTCATATCTCTCTCGTTTTAACTCCGTTTTCAGTGGTTCAAGTTCCTATAGATTCGTACCGCCGTGTAGATTATTTCTATGTTGTTGTTTACCTCTGTTGTTTACTGTGGTGTACTGTTTCTTATTTAAGTTTGTTTGCTTGCATGTTTTTCTCCTATGTGTGATGATTGTTGCGGTTAGAGTGCGATCCTTCGGTGAAGGAAGAGGAGCAGGGCCTTGAGCAGTTCGACCAGCCCAAGCTTGACCAAGGCAAGTGCAGACACCATTTGATCATATTGTACCTACTTACATTAATGCACCTTACTTTTCATGCATGTGTCTAGACCTGTGAAACCCTAGATCATGAATAGGATTGTTGTATCTTCCTTGCTCACCTGGGGTATACCTTTTATCAACTTAAAGTAGCTTTGCTTAGTCGCTTTACCCACTTTAGCATATGTTGGCAAATCTAAACCTGTTCACTGCTACTAAAAGTGAATCAACGGTTGATGAAACATGGTGATGATGTGATCTCTCGTACAGTTGGATTTAGTTGGTTCAAAGGGGAACGAGTATTGGTGTGGAGACCGGTGTTACCGGGTACTCGTATCTTCTCTCCCTGAGAGCCGGTTTGTGGAGCGGCCACCTGGGACATCCGTGCAGCTTCAAGCTATATGGCTCTGGCTTGACTAAATAACAGGACAACCACTAGTAGGGTGTGGCTTACCGAGTAGGCGTAGGGGAGTAGCCCATGCAATGAATATTAAGTTGCGGTCGACCGGGTTCCATGGCTATGGGGACGGCTTCCGGCGCGTGGGCCAAACCCTACGGGTTGCATCCTATTAGTTGGACCCTGCGAAAGGTCTCATAGTGGACCCTGCCGACCTTCCTAGGTAGAGGGTTAAGAGGCTAGCTACCTCGGGCGAAAGGGCAACCACGACTTGGAGTGAAAGTGCACACCTCTGCAGAGTAAATCTGATATATCAGCCGCGCTCACGGTCAAGAGCGGCCTGGATCCTCACATGAACAGAGTCATTCTTTGCTCAACTTATTTCTGGCTTGAGAGAGATCATGGTTGGATGGCGGTGAAGAGTTTGTGGTTGGTTACACATGAGAGCTCAAGGTTGCTACCTCGAGTGTTGGGATTGCTATCCCTGTTGCTGATGAGATGCGGAGTTGCTACTCCGTGGTGGTGCCGAAATTGCTACTTCTGGCATGGTGCTCTTTAATGATGATCTTACCTTTTAATCACTGGGTTGGGTTTTCTTAACCACTTATAGTAAATAGGTTGTTTTAATAAAAGATGTCAACTAAAATGCTAAATGCAGTCAACTGAGTCAGCTTTACCTTGTTAAGCCTTGCATGTCATTTACTTTCCGTCTGTACTTGTTGAGTTCGACAAGAACTCACCCTTGCTATAATCACATAAAGGCTGGGTAGAAGATCAAGACTGGTATGAGGAGTTCCCCGAGGACATCGACGGGTGTTAGGCTCGTGTGTTGCTGTCGTCGACCTTCCTGTGGCGAGATGGCTCCAGCTTCGCGTCGACTTAGTTCGTTTTACCTTTCCGCTAGACTTTGATCAAGGCTTGTAATAAAGTACTCTTTTATATTCGTTTGAGCTTTTGTTTCGAACATTGTGCTATGTATCATTGATGACGTCAATATATGTGTGTAATTCTCGATCCTAGCACACATGTATTATGCATTCGGTCTCTTTTCTAAACCGGGTGTGACAGTAAACAACCCCAAAGTCCCCGACTTGTATTGCGTGGATGGAATATGTTCTAGCTAGCAAGAGGGAGTCTTGTACTTGTGATTGGATGTAATTGTACTCTATATAAGGGGAATTGGACCTCAACCCGATGAAAAGGGAGAGGTCAATTGGCACACTTGCCAAGAACTCTGTCGCCTCAGTATTCAAGTTTATGTCCATTGAAGGCTCGAGCCTCTATTCGAAGGCCTTGTCAAGCCACATCGAACTTGACCCCCTCATCGATATTTCGTTTTCCCAACAACTAGGACTATGATCTTAAACTTCTTGGGAAGACATCTCAAGAACATGTGAGAGAAATCTTGATCACTCACATTTTTTCCTAGGCTTCTCAATGTAGACACTTTCTTCACTTGACATTTTGAACTTGTGCACTTTTACACTTATATCCTTGAAAATATAGCTTGGTATACTTTACTGTTGTAGCACTCTTGTATGCTCTGTCTGATAGCTTTTATACCTTGTGTGCTATCTCTGAATCCTTAATGGCCTACAAGTCCTTGGGATCATGTGCTTCGTAGATCACATTGAGGGATTGACCATTGAGTTCAAGCTTTTCCTTCTCTCCTAGACCTAGGTAGGATCATTCATATCAATCAAAACAAACTTTGACTATTGATCGCTAATTTTTTTTCACATAGACTTCAAATAAGCACATTTTCTCTTCTAGTAGTCATAATTTGTGTCATCAAAGTTGAGGGGCTTGCTAATACTATTACTAGACATTCTTTTACTTCAAAATGGTTAAATATTCAAATTAATAGATACTTGACTCTGACACCACTTGAAAGGATATTTGGATTGCTTGAGGGAAAGGTGAATATCCTAATTAAAAAAATCTATGAACTCATAAAGACTAGGCAAAGAGGTTAGATACAAAGGAGGCCCTAATAATTTTACACTAGTTAGTGTCTTGAAAACCTAGAGTATCAAAAACCTACTCAATTTGAGTGTCAATAGTATGAACTATGCATGTCACTAAAATTGAATCAACTAGGTCGGTTTGCTTCCTAAGATGATAAATCCTAATAACTCTACTCTAGAAATAGTAAGAACACAAAGTAAAGCACAATACTAGAGTGATAAAGTGGAATACCACATAAGGGATGACACAAAAATATACCACCTATCGTCTAGTAAATTAACGGCCACCTACGTTCATGTTGAGGCAAGCCCAAGGATCGTCTCTTATCTATCGAAGTTAATGACCCTAATGTGATGAGCATGATTGCTATCCAAGTCTCATTTCCACTAGAGTGGTTCTTCGCCTTCTCTTGTATGGATGAACCCAATAGCCCTTCACAAATTACATGTGGTGCACTAGTTGGCCATCACAGTGACTACCATTATGTCAACTGTGACACCCTGTGTTAAGCTTGCATTAGGATCATCATTAACCACCAAGCACAAACATTGCAGTGCATCCATGTTTGCATATGCTATCATTTCATGTGTGTGTATATGTTTTGAAACTAGAATTTAATAGGTGTTTTGTGCTTAATCTTATGATCAACCTGTTTAGTTAAACCTTGCTTTGCTTAGGGTAAAGTATGGTTGCTTTATGTTGTTTTACCCTGCTTATCTAAGGTGAGTTTACCTGCTAAAAGAAATAAAGTAATTCTTTTCCTTTTAGCTTAAATAAGTTTTTAATCTTTAAACTCTTGAACTAATGGTTTTCAGAATTTATGATCTACAAGAAAAAGGTAGAGAATAATATTCTGAACAACTTTGGTTTAAGTGTCAAAACTGAGTTTGGAGTTTTTGAGTCTGTTTTGAAGCAAGTTTAGTTTGAATCAAATAAAAGAAAATGGGAAAAAAGAAATCAGAATCGAGACCGGTCGGGTACTCGCCGCACGCACGTGTCGCGCACGCCCGCGCACACTCACCCGACCACGGCTGAACCGTACGTCGGCGTCGTCTGCCGCGTGGCCGACGATGCCTGACCGTGGAAGTGGAACACGCCATCGCCGCCGCTGCGGTCCTGCACCGACATTGCTGTTGCCGCCCGCTCTGTCGCAGTCGCGTCCGCACTCGCGCCCGCGCTAACGGCGCTAGGACCAAGCTGCACGGTTTTCCTGTCACTGGCATCCCTGCTTCGCCGCCACAAACCTGCCAGCCGCACTGCCGCGCGCCGCGCCGTCGTTTCACAGTAACGCCGCCGCAGTGCCGCGTCTGATCAGCGCCCCGCCGCGTCTCTTTCGCAATCAAACGCGAATCCGCGCTAACGGCGCGTCGACCAAGTCTTGCTCTGCTCCGCGCACACCGCAAACACGCCAGCGCCGCTGCCACCGCCACACATCGCATCACAGCCCCCACTAGCCGCGTCGGTCGGCCATGTCTAAGCAAAGAGGAGCGCCTATACCTCGTCCACTTCATACACTCGTTTGCACTCATCCGCACTCGCTCACTCGCTCTCATTTCTCTGCCATCTTCGCGCCGAGAGCTCCGAGCATCACCAGCGCCCCCTTCTCAAATCCACCACCACCCGAGCTTCTCTGCTCGATTCATCTCGCACTAGCTTTCGCCTTCGCCCCGCACACACGCTGCTCGCCTCTTGTTCACCAGCGAAGCACTCTAGTCACCGGAACGCTCCGCTGTTCCCTGGCCTCGAGTCGCCGCCGCACCGACCGAGCAGTGTTCATCCCTCACCATCTCGTTTCCGACGCCTCCATCTTCGTGGAAGCTTCACCAGAGTTAACCAAGGTGAGAACGCCTTTCCCTAGCTCCAGTTCGACCTTTATCAGCACCGCACCGTTGGCCGTGCGCCATTGCCGCCGCCGCGGATCTTGCACGTGGCAAGAGTTCCACAGAGCCCCTCCGGCTCAACTAACCCTCGAGCCGCACTCACCTCATCACCACGATGCTTACGCACCCCAGCGTCGAGCCAGGCATCGCCGTCCTCTGTTTCCTGCTCGACGGTAGCTGGACCTCGAGTAATCGAGGGTCCGTCTGGCAGCCGCCTCGCAAGGCTCTGCGTGTCTCGAGCCAGTTTCCGAAATGATTTCCTATTCTCGTTTTCAGTATATGCTCATGCTGTTTAATGTATATCGAGAGTTTGGTAAATCCTGAAATGATAAAATCATTTTGTTAGACTCTATATATGACATGTCTGTTGTTGTTATAAAAATGATTTTTTGAGAATGTCTTCAGTGCTAGTGTTTGATTAGTTGTTTGCTGCATATATTAAAGATATTTGTGTTTCCTGCTGTTTTTCTTAGATTAATTCCGGTGATAAATATGTGCATGTATAAATCATGGAACTTTCCTAATAAATATGTTTTTAAGTCTAGTTTCTGCTGAAAACAAGTTATAGCATGTTTTACCCTGTTAGCTAGTAGCTTTGTGGTAATTTAATTGGTTATATGCTTAGAATCTCTTTAGTGTGTTAAAACCTTGTTCAAGCATCATCCCTGCACCATTCAGTTATTTATTTATGCATTGCAATCATTTAGGATCCGTGGAGGAACCCCAGGAGCCAACAGAGACAGAAGTCCAGGAGGTACAGGAGCTAAACGAGGAGTACCACGAGCTCGACACTAACCTCCTCGAGTGCCCTGACCACCAGCCCTCCACCTTCACTCAAGGCAAGCCCCGGAGCATCCTTAAGCCTCCCAATATTTACAATTAATCTACTTGGGTATTTTATATTGTGATGCTTTAGGTGACAGGAGTTGTTTGAATCCCAATTGATGCATTACCTCCCTTGATTATTGTTTTACCTACCTTGTTACCCTGTAAATAAACGTAAAAGCAACCGCTTAGCCTGCTTAGAGTAAATGGTTACCTTTATATTTATGTTTCATGTTATCCCATGGGGGTAATACTATCACGGTTGGCTATATTTGCTATCGTGGAAAGAACCAATGGTAGTAATGAATGCGGTCAACTGGAAGGCAAGTGCACCAAGTGGTTTAGACTTGGGGGCAGTCCGTCCGTTGGATCGTATAGGTTTGTACACGATGGTGACCCTCTTACATCTTTGAATGCGCCCTTTCACATAGGGGCCGTTGCGAGTATCGACCCCGAAGCCGAGTAAACACTGTCCGGGCCGGCGCTCAATCTGCTGTGAGCACCCTCTAGTTTGTAGATACGATCTGCCCCGTGGTGGCCAACCGATTTCTACAATTGGGTGGACCAATGCGAGGCCGCGACGTTACTACCTGGACTTTGTTGAGCGGTAACCCAATGCATGGACCCGACGGGGAAAGTGTGGGCGTGTGTCAAAGGTAATCTTACCAGCTGGTGTATATCGATTCGAATTGCCGCCCCCCACTGGATATGGGGGATTATGCTGAGCTTCACCACGGTACAACTCCATGCGACATCGTAATGGTTCTACTAAAATATTGACGAAGGAACTGGATATATGTTATTATATTGTTTGAGTAGATCAAGTGAGTGCTCTAGTACAGGTGCAAACCTAGAGATAATAATAATAGGATGGAAAATGACTGTTCTCCAATCTTAAATTTTATCTTGTTCGCTTTCCGCAAAAACAAGTTTACCCAGATCCACATAAATAGTCTTGCATACCCTTGGAGTCTTTATTTTCAGTTAGACGGGTAAGTCTAGCTGAGTACATTCCCGTACTCAGGGTTTATCCCGTTTGATGCATATGACCAAGTATACTTCGGCTATTGTAAGCACCGTCTCTATCCTTTCGAAGGAGAAGAGGAGTAGGCCTTGGGCAAGGTCTTCTACGAGCTCATCTTTTGCTGTTGTCGGACATGACCTCGAGGGCACCCCTATCTTTTAAAACTTCAAGTTCAGTTTCAAACAATATTCTATTTGGTCACAGGTGTCGTGGCGTAAGTACTATTTTATTTGGAACAAAGTGTTGTAATAATGTTATTCGTACTTTAAGTATTTTCGTCTTATTGTGGCTCGTTCGAATGTGCATACTTGAGTTTGCGCGATCCTCGTTTGTTAGAAATCCTTCGAGATTTCCGGACTACCGGGATTATATGGGCTCAAGTGTTTTAAGTGGCAGTTAAATCCGCTACTTTGGTACTTGATCTCTTATAATTTGGACGGTTCCGTCACATCAACTATCAAAAGCAGCGGTGTTTAGTGTCGGCCTAGGAGGGAAGAATTATCGACAGTAGGCAAGGACCTTTAAGCTCTTGGTCGTGATGACAGAGGCGTTGGGCATAGCGAGGTGGTTAGAATGCATCTAGTCGCAAGTCTTCACCTATTAGTACCATTATATACACAATGGTGGCAGATACACACCAGCGAATATCTCGCCAAATTTAAAACATTAATATGAATGGCTAAAAGTCACCAAAATAATAGGAAAATAAAGTACCATTGATTTTGATGGACATTAACAGTTTAAATGTTTCCCTATTATTAAAAAAAGACTGAGATTCTTCATTGGTCTAAGTTATGATAATTTCTCTTGTGATTAAAGTCCTTATGGCTTCTTCGTCCATATGCTCTCTCCTCTGATTGATTGTCAATGGAACCTGAATCCAAACCAAATGAGATAGAAGCCCATCCCGTTGTAGGGTCGAGATGACGGACTAGAGGGGGGGTGAATAGTCTTTTCTAAAACTTAAACGCTCCGGCTAACCAAATCAAATGCGGAATTAAAACTATCGGTCTAGCCAAGACTACACCCCTCTATCAATTACTTTAGCACCTAGCAAAGATGTCTATTATGCTAATTAAGGTGCCGAGCTAGGAGGCTCACCTACACAAGTCTAGGTTACAAGGTCACACAAACCTAAGCAAATAGTACTCTAAACAAACCGGGGAGCTCCTACACATACTAGTAAGTAAAGCACAAAGCACCTAAGCTCACTAGCAAGACTACACAAGCCAACTAGAGAGCTCAACTTACTTAGCTACACAAACTAAGCAATGTGACTAACCAGGCTACACAAGCCAATTAGCCACTCAAGAGCTACTTCTATGCTATACAAGCTAGAAGGTAACTAGGAAAGCTACACAAGCCAAACTAGTTACAAGAGCAACAACTAAACACTAACACAAGTATGAATAAGTAAATACAAGCTAGTGATTTGGAGAATGCAAACCACCGAGAAGATGTACAAGGTTGACACGGTGATTTTTCTCCCGAGGTTCACTTGGTCGCCACCAAGTTAGTCCCGGTTGTGTCGACCACACACTTGGTGATTCGACGGCTAATAGGCGTTCACAAGCCTAGCCCACTAACTCGGGCGCCGCAAGAATCCACCCACAAGTGAGGGTAGCTCAATGACACGCTCAACTAGAGTTGCTCTTCGCGATCCCTGCGGGGCGAGCACAACACCCCTCACAAGCACTTCTCCGGAGCGCCGCACAATCTTCTTGCGCGCTTCGACGGAGCCTCAAGCCACCAAGCCGTCTAGGAGGTGGCAACCTCCAAGAGTAACAAGCACCACGAGCTTGAAAGTCGATCATCTAGTGCCACACGAAGCTATCTCTCAAAGCAACGCACTAGTAATCGCTCTCTCACACAATCGGATGATCTCTATCAAGTGTGTGTGAGTTAGAGGGCTCCCAACCAAGCACAACTAAGGGTTACACAACTCCAAGGTGCTCAACCAGCCCCAAGGGCCGGCCATTAGCTATTTATAGGCTAGCCAAACAAACTAGCCGTTTTCCCCTTTCACTGGGCTCTCTGCAGAGGGTCCGGACGCACGCAACAGTGCGGGTCCGGACCATGTAGCCTGCGTCCGGACTCGCTGCCGTTAGAGAGAGCCGTTGGCGCACTGCGCCGATCGCCGCCACGTGCCTCCGGACGCGTGCAACAGTACCGCACCGGACCAACAACCTGCGTCCGACTCGATCACAGAGCCGTTTACAGAGAGCTCCGAGCTTCGGACTCTACGTCCGGATCCCCTGTCCGGACCAAAAACAGCGTCCGGACCTCCACTTCCAGAGAGGTTCCAGAGAGCGCCGAGCTCCGGACCTGCGACCGGAGTCAGCGTCCGGACGCTCTTTAGCGTCCGGACCTCCTGTCCAGAGAGGCCGAGGGCTAGGGTTTGGTTCCAGACGCAACCGCAATGGTCCGGACCCCCTTGGCCCTTGCGTCCGGAGCCTGTTTCTTAGCAGGAACTCCTCCGCACTTCTTCCTTTGCTTCTCATGCGCTAACACAAATATGTTCACCACCTTGTGCATGTGTGTTAGCATTTTCACAATCATTTTTAAAGCATTTTTCACTTGCTTCTCACCACGCCACTCGATCCTAATTCATCGCAAAGTTAGATCGCTCACAGTGGCACTAGATAAACGATATGCAAACAAGTTTGCTCCTCTTGATAGTACGGCTATCTATCCTAAACCTGGTCATAATATTCTCTACACCTATGACCGGTGAAATGAAATGCCCTATGGTTATATCTTTGCCTTGCGTATTCCATTCCATCTCCTTCTCCAATGTTGATGCAACACATGCACCAACCACTTGTCAAATGATATGATACACTCCATATCACCACATGACCGTGTTGGTTCATCGATCTTGACCTCACTTGCTCTTCACCGTTGCCTTGGTCCATCAGCGCCGCTTGCCCTTCACACTTACAACCGGTCCATCAAGCCAAGCCTTATATTGACCTTCTCCACCTTGATCACATGACTCCATGTCATGTCTCATGTGCAATTAAGCTCCTTCATCACTCAATCATATGTGAACTAATCTCCTGTGTATATATCACTTAAACACATATTAGTTCACCTAAGTTGTCACTCAATTACCAAAATCACATAGGAACTCTCACCCGTGAAGAACACAAACAAAGTACAATATAAAATCTCACTAAATTGGAAACAAACAAAATATTCACGCTAAAGCACAATGAATATATATCTAATTTCCAAATTAAAATATTAAGAATTATTCCCACACAGATTGGGAAGGAAAATAAGTAACTAATAAGTATAATTTGTTAAATACAAATAATAAATAGCTAAATTTAGAATAAAAATGATGCTCGACTTGGTAGAAATTGTTTAGCCACAAGATAGAAGTGAAAAAAAAAGAGGAGACGGTTGATGATATATAGCTTTAAGCCAAAGAATTAGTCAACTTAATGGATTGTGTATCGATTAATCTAGTGGACCGAGAACACATTTTGAAGGACAATTGCAATTAAACAAAATATTTGAGACAAAGAATGAGTAAAACACTGAATAATGTTACAATAAAAGGCTAGCTACCCTCTTGCTAGCTTATTCAATTTTAAATGAGTTAAAATAGCTAGTCCAAGCTTATTTAAAATCCGTCACATCTCTCTTTGTTCTACATCATAACAGTTAAGTCTCTGGTCTGACACACACACACACATGCATAGTAATCCAAAGGAAATTGGACGAGACAGCATACAGACAAAGCAGTGGCAAATTAAAACTCAGTCATGTTCCAACAAATGGAAAATGTTTGCAGTTACTCCTAGTGTGTGCTGCTGACAACGATTTTTGGTGGCGCCTTGAATATATTCATCTCATCTCAGCCATGACGCGCGGCATCATATATAGTCGTCTCCCAACAGCTATAGCCGCCGTCAGAGCTTGGCATGCCATGCATGCATGGTTTCACGGTAGCGATCGAGTCAAAAGCCCGTACCATACGTACCTTGGTAATTCGATTACACCAAACGGGATAAGCTAACCGGCCAGCAGGGTTTAATTTGGCTACGCTTTTGACGCCTTCGAGGGGTGGAAAAAGAAACGAAAACTACAGTACGGAGAGCTCTCGGCCACAATCGCTTTGTCAATGTTGGAGTCGCGGGTCACGATCGTCGTCGATCGAGCCCACACGAACGCATGCATGGCCACTCCTCTCCGTTGCATTGCATTCCCAAGTAATCTACATACGCATTGTCGCCGTCAGAGCGAGATCGATCGAGTGGTCTAGCATCATCCCTTCACATCCGTAAAAAAAAAAAATCCTTTTCATCCTTATTCCATGACAGATAGCGGGCAGCAGCTAGCGGTCCGGGAGCTAGCTCCAAACGGGTACGGTACGAGGTGTACGTGTGTGGCGCGGTGTGGATCGGAGGAGGCGGGAGGGGTCTCTCGAGTTGAATTGAATGCCTCAACCAGAGGCAACAGCGAGCTGCCGAGGAGTCCAACTCCAAACCCACGCTGGCGTCATACCTTGCCTCTCGCGTCATCATCTCGGAAGGGGGGCGTCTTTGAAGGGGTCGTCTCTCCGATCCGATCCGATCCGGGAGCCTCGTCTCGTCGATGGGTTGATCTGGAGACCCAGCCCAATGCAATCCATTATAAAATCCGATTGGTGTCGCCGGTCCACGTGCCGCAGGCTGAAAAATCAAAGCAAAACAACCAAGGAATTTCGGCGACAATCGTGGGCAGCAAGCAGGCTGCGAACGAATGTACACGGTCCGGTGGCGGTAAGGAGAGCTTCCTTGAGGCAGGAGAAACCCGCTTTGATTTACTGCGTGCTTCAAGAGACCACGTATTAATTACTGTACGTACGAGTAATAACGAGTAACTACAGCATGCTCATGCGGGTGCAAGAATCTTGATGCAACCAGAGATGTCCTAATAATTAACTAGTACGTACTCTACAAAGTAGCCGCGCGGATGGTACATACGGTGGGCTCATGCATCTATTCTTAATTCTCGTAGTCTAGCGGCTACAGCTTGGCGCTGTCTTCTGCGGGTTCCGTTGAATGAGACTGTTGTTATTAGCACAAGCGCGCGAGAGCAGACGCGTGTTTCCTGTCAAATTTTTGAAATCAACGGCTCTCCTTCTCTATAAATGCAACGGACCCATTCCTCACCAGCATGCACATCGACAAAGATCGCTCTAGCGCCATAGACAACGACGATCCAGGCCTGCAGCCTGAATAATTCAGGTTCACTAAGCCCTCTCGATCGACGTGCTTTATTTCTAGCTCAGTGCGTGCTAGCTAAACCATCGTCGGCCGATCCCAGGCCGCCCTCGATCGATCGATCACACTCCTCCCAGCCCTACATTCTTCCAAAAACCGCGCTCCGATTCGATCCGATCCCAGGAAGGAAGAAGGAATTCATTCACACCAGGTCGTCGTCTCAGTCTCAGCTCGCTCGCTCTCCGATCCGGGCCGCATTCATTCCGTACGTCGCCGATCGATCGATCCAATGGCATCATCCGCACTACTGGTACAGAGGTCGTCGTCGTCGTCTGTGATCAGCGATGACTGCGCCATCGCATCGCGGCTGAACGCGTCGGCGGAGGCGGCGTTGGGGAACGCCGAGCTCGCCGCGCGGTGGGCGGCGCGGGTCGACGACGACAGGGACAGGCCCGCCGCGTCGTCGCCCACGCCCAACAAGTACGACGTGTTCATCAACCACCGCGGGGTGGACACCAAGCACAACGTGGCGCACCTCCTGTACGAGAAGATCGAGCAGCTGAGCGGGGGACGGGTGCGCTCCTTCCTGGACAACCAGTCCATGCGCCCCGGCGACAGGCTCCACGAGAGCATCGACGAGGGAATCAGGCAGTGCAGGGTCGCCGTCGCCATCTTCTCCCAGCGCTACTTCGACTCCGACTTCTGCCTCCGCGAGCTCGCCACCATCGTCGAGTCGCGCAAGCTCATGATCCCCATCTTCTTCGGGATCAAGCCCTCGGAGCTCGTCCTGCCGCAGGAGGTGGTCGACTCCGAAGAGTACACGCGCGAGGAGATCCAGCGCTTCAAGCTCGCTCTCAAGGAGGCCAAGTACACCGTCGGTCTCACCTACGACCGCGCCACAGAGTACGTGCCCGCCTGCCTTTCGATCATTTTGGAACTCCATTGATCTCTAGCTAGCTAATTCTCCATGCACGCGCCGCCGGCCATTGACATTACATACGCACGCATTCAGCGCTAGCTAGCCTCAACTCTGACCACCTCAGCTCTGACATTATTACGCATGCAATGACGATGCAAATATATCTAGCTTTGAACTGACTCCATCTTAAATTTGTGCAATGGCGATCTGCAGTGACATGGCGGACCTGGTGATGAAGGCAGCGAACGCGGTCATGGAGAGGATTCGAGAAATGGAACAGCGCGTGCCTGCACAACGCCAGATGATCGTTTCCAAGCTGTGATTTTTTTAACGGAGCATCGGCTACTATTCAGACTAGATTCTCGAGATGGAGAAGCGGTGTGACCTGCATTTAGTGAATATGACTCATTATTAACAGGGAGGGAATTGATTCATTCAATTATTCTTTTTTCGTTGTAACATAGAGGTTTTTGGTCTAAATTTTGGTAAACTTGGGGCGCGGCCCGGGGTGCCATGTAGAACAATAAGCTATTGCACGACTGATGACCATTAGTCGGTCATCCGAAGATGTGTCATTGCAAATAATAACAGCTAGCCACATGTACATGCATGTCAATGTGTACAAAAAAAAATGTATGTTGAGATTAAAGATATTTTTTGCATACTGCTGTTGCAGTGTGCTTATATAAACGTCTTTATCTCACTCATTTTCCTCGCTATATATATGGTGGCCTCTGGGTTACGTATTTGCATGTGGTATATCTTCATGTCTTTTCTCTAACCATTTTCGTTTTTCTTTTCAGTATTCTTGGCAACTTAAAAGAGTAGTATTATATGTTTCACATTTTTAACCTATTCACCGTGTGGTAATGGGTCTGTGACAGCTACATTCCAAATAAGATCATTTTAGCTACGTGTATGAGGTATGTATATGCGTGGCTGCATTCCAAAGAAAATCTCATGTTTGCGTGGGTACAACTCTCAGCTATATAGTCAGTTGTATCATGCACATTGTATGTTAGAGGACTAGAGGAGTAGAGGGCATTACTGTGTGTGCTTTGAGCAATGCCATCGATGCAACATTAATTGCATTTGATCAGATTTTACAGAGCCCTCTTGAAACTAATATAATGCATCATATCTTGGTTGCCTGGCAGCTCACACACTTGCCTGGTCCACATCCAAATGAAACATAGGCAAGGCACAGGCAGCATCAGACCCAGACAAAAAGCTTCCATTGTCTCATCCAAACGAGCCTACTTTCTCAGATGAAGCATTTTTTCCATAGAAATCAAAGATGCCTACAACAACATCTTCGTCTACCGACTCAACCAGGCCTTGCATGTTGTGGCAATACGACCCATAGGGCATTGTTAGCGAGTAATAATAGCCTGTGATCTCTTGTGCTGGTGTGGGCAGAGTCGATTGTAAAATACTATCTTCTAGTGTCATTCATGGCGGGTCCTTGTAACTTTCATTATTTCTCGATTAATAAAAAAAGGTGCACAAACCTTTTGTGTATTCGAGAAAAAAAAAGAAAAGTATTGATATAATATTATTTCTACTTGTACAAGTATATACATATCTATTAACATGCCATATTATTTTTCATTGGAAAATAACAATCATTGGCTCATTGCTATCGATATAGTACGATAAATGTGCAAATATACTGTGTGCAACAACAAAAGGTTTATAGACTCCCCCAACATATCCTTTTGTTATCTGTTTTATATTATACCATATGTATTTCTATGGACCGATAAAGCATATAATATGTGTTGTAGCCCATGTCCCAAAATTCATGAAATTAATTTATCTTGTATACATCTTTTGTTCTATTAATGAATGACATTTTTATGTGAGTTTCTCAATATTTTACAGAACTCATCCCTCTTCGGGTTTGAATTTTGGCTGCAAAATGATCATGGATTTTTGTTACTTAGTACTACATAGTATAGTAGCTAGGAAGGTGTATGACATTAAATTAAAATCTTTTTATTTTTTTACTTGAAAAGTAACTCCGTACTCTATGTTAAATTGTAAGTAATTTTAGTTTTGCTCTAAGTCAAACTTGTACAATAACTATCAATAGATTTAAATAAAAATATAATATTAACCTCTAAAATATCAAATAAATGCACTATGAAATATATTTAATGGTGTATCTAATGATGAAACTTATTTGATGTTTAGATGTTTATGATTTTTTTTATAAACTTGATCAAAGTTAGAGAACTCTAACTTATTAGGACAAAGCTAAAATGTAATGCAATATGGAAAGGTGGGTATATACATTTATTTTTGTGAAATTCAGTTGAGGACCCAGTCTATCGATCGACCATATATGACTCAACATCATGCACGGTTTCACACAGGGACAACGAATTTCAACAATAATATTATTGTTCCCTGGACTGGACCATACGTGCACTGATTTATATTGAAAAATTGAACATATTTTGAAAATCTGTACCAGCATAATTATGCTGACGAAATTCAAATGGGTGTTATATAGAAACTTCCTAGTTCAAAAAGAACAACGTTAAATAAATTATATCACCGACACTTTCTGTAGACTTGAAGGAATGTTAAGACCCAAACTTATTTGAAACTTTATTTGTTCTCTGATGAGATTTGTATATATATAGTTGCTTCGTACCTACATGATCTTACGCGGACCTCATTTAGTGCTGTCTTTGTTTTGCAACCAAAGACTGCTGAATTCTTGCCCTTGAATTGGAATAGTCCGAAAAGCTCTATCCTTGCATTTCTACTGGTGGCTAATGCTGATCAACCGTGCAATGGTCGTTCACTGGGGAAAAAAAAACTCATGACAAGCAGGGTCCGGTTGAAACAACTTTTTACTTCTTTACTTGATGTTAGTATAATAAGAAAGAATAAAAGTAATCAAATTTCAACCGATCCTTTCATTTAGAGAAATTAAAATCTACTTCAATAAATTAAGCTATTTGATTTGGAATTTAACATTTCACCATTTTCCAAAACTATACCATTCCATTTCTATTTTACAGCTTATAACACATTTTTCAAACTCCTTTTTATATAGTGAACAATAGTATGCAAATTAAATATAATCTATATATAGTAACCATATTAGCTTAATTAACATATGCCTAGGCTATGATTATTAAAATAAATTTAATTTCAAGGATTCAAATAGGGCCTAAGTGAAAGGGTGCATTTTTATTTGTGATGGACAAATAAAGGCCATCGACTTGACTGTGTAGTAGTACTCTATATATACTCGGTTAGCCCTCTCTATATGATAATTAGTATATTTTAGCCAATGTCAAATGTCAAAGCGCATGCATAGTGGTGAAGATCAGAAGGCCGCGCATGCGTTTGTTCACGCTGAACTAGTCCCCCATCCCCCCAACACAGACTATGACACTCAACTCGCTGAACTAGTCCCCCATCCCCAAACACAACACAGATTATGACACTCAACTCAAACCTCTGAACTAGTCCCCCATCCCCCAAACACAACACAGACTATGACACTCAACTCAAACCTCCTGTGCAGATGGTTACACATTGTGGAGAGATGTTACCGCCCCCTCAGGCCCAGCCGAACACTCCACCATAGGTTCGGACGTTCATGCGCTCATGGCCCACTTATAAGGCAAGAGGCACAATTCCTCCCAAAAGCCCGGACTGGTGGGAGAGGAATACTCTCCCTTACAAGGTGGTCATAGCCCCCTAGCCTTGGCAAGGTGGTACTAAACCTGAGGTGCCTGACAAGAGACCAGTTCCCTGTCAGTCATAGAGGGACCGGGACGTACGGTGAGCTGCAATAAGTTTTCGTACAAACCGTGTCTCCCCATCCAACCATGTGTACGGACAGGCTTCCCTCCTCTCATCCTTTGAAACATCACTACTGACGATGACATGTTGTTCTTTGCTCTTCTTTCCGGATGTTGGCGGCGGCCAAGCACGGATGACAGCGCGGAGATTCAGATTCTACATTGCCCGGTCATAGCTAGACTACGACCCTGTGGCCCATTTTGGTACAATTCAGAACGTTATTTTGAGCTATTGTTTTTTACCAAACACTTATTTTTAAAATAGCTTTATAAGAAAAAATTAAAAGGAAAACCCGGTCTCCAAACAGCCCCAGGCTCCCGAGCGCCTCCCCCAGGTGGCTCGGGGGCGACCTTCCTCGGTGGCCCACCCCCCCCCCCTCCCTTCCGGCTTCCTCTCCGGCCGCCGTCGCCGCCCTCAGGCGCGGCGGCGGCGGCCAGCGGCGGCGCTCCCATATGGGGCGGCCGCTCGCGCTCCCCCTCCCTTCCCACCTTCGTTTTCCCCGTCCCCCCTCCACCCCTCCCCACGGCGGCGAGTCACGGGGTGGCCGGATCCTGAGCTCCGGTGGCCGGATCCGCCCCTCCCCTGTGCGGATCCACTCCTCCAGCGTTGGTGGCGGGCTGTACGTGGCCGGCGGCGGCCCCTGCTGGCACGGCGGCGACCTTCTGGTGGCCGGATCCGGGCCTCCCTTGGTCGGATCTGGCTCCCCTAGGCCGGCTCTGCTCTTCCTGCGGCGGGGGCGGATGGTGTTGGGCGGGTCTGGCTTTGTGTTGGCGTTGGCGTCTGGTGGCGGTGGCCTGCTGTCGTGTTGCCCCCCCCCCTCCCTGCGTTGGTGGCAGCGGTGGGCTGCCCGATGCCGGCGTACTGGTCCGGTCCCCGCCTTGCCGTGGTGGCAGCGGCGGGCTCCCTGGCGCCGGCATATAGGCCAGCACCACCACACTTCCCGATGAGGACTCCCTGCTTGGGTAAATAACCTGCCCAGCGATCTGTTCGGTCGACGACGGTGGCGCTCCTACGTCACTCTCCTTCCTGAAGGCGTCGCTAAAGCCTGTCTTCACAAGGGGTGGCGGGTTCTGGGACGAAAGTCCTTTGTGCTCTTCAACGATGTTGGCATCCGCGGATGTCAAATCCCCTTCTTGAAGGCTTCGTTGGAGCACTACGGTGGCCGTCCCCCTCCTCCCTGCCTGGAGGTGTCCCCTCCGCATCTGCTCGTCGTTCTGAACCTAATTGGACATCTTGTCTCTCTTTACCTCGGTATGTGTGATGAGTGTTGGTGGTAGTCGTAGCCGTGGTCGTCGTTGCCGGCGGATGCTTTGCCGCTGAGGTCGTTCCTCCTCGCCCGTGGTCCTGAGGTGTTGCCTTGAGTGACTCGGAGAAGCTTTTAGATAGGTCGCGTTTCCAGCGGATTCTTTGCCGCCGAGGTCGCGATCGTTTTCGGCGGATGCTTTGCCGCCGAGGAGTTTCCGATGGATGCTTTGCCACCGAGGTTGTCTTGTTCTCTAGCGGTTGCTTTGCCGCAGTTATCTTCTATGACTCCTATCACTGCTGGCTACCTAGGTGTCAAGTTATCTTTTGTATTAGACTCAGTTGCTAGGGTTGTGGGTGGAGGGTCCCCCACCCCTCATGTTTCTTGCTTTGTGCCTTGTGTTGAGGTTTTCGTTGGTAATTCATGGATTACTCACGATTCCTCATGTATCATCTATGTTTATGTCTATTGACCACTCTCTTCTTCTTAATGAAATATAGGCTACATGTCTGGTCTCGAAAAAAAATAGTTTTATAAGTGAAGTTGTTTTTTTTATCCTCTCACAAAGACATGAAGTTGGATGAAGCTAAAAAACAACTTTCTCATCTCTCCCCTATATCTCTCTCATATCCACATGCATGAAGTATATATTGGTGAGGTTGTGTTTTGCTAAACATTTTTTTTAAAATAACTCAGCTTCACCTAGAAAGTTGCAGTGTGTTCGCTTAACTTAATAGCCCAACTTATCAGCTAAGCCATCGAAACAATGTTTTTCTCTCACAGAAAAACAACTAAATACGGTATTGGCCGGCTTACCAGCCACCAAAACGATCAAACGAACAAGTATTTTACTCTCAAAACAAAACAGTCAAAAACAACGTAAGCCTGCTTATGAGTCGCATAAACAACTATGAGCCGAACATGCTCGCTCATGAATCTATTTTATATTAAAAAAACAGTTTTACTAATAAAGCTAAGCTGTGCTAAACACGGACTAGACTATGTATACATTCTCGCCTCCGGCATACATGCAGCTCGACCGATTGGCAGTTTTCTCCAGCGCGCGTCGTCTTATTGCATTGGTTTGCTAGGTATATTATCGCGTTTAATTCGTGTTCCGCATGGGGGTGGGGTGGGGCGGGGGGGGGGGGGGGCTGGTGGCGGTTGCGGACGAGGACGACGCCGTCTCCCCAGCACGCGCCATCAATCAAATTAATTGTCTTTTTTTTAGATTACACAGTACAACACAGACACTCAACACGTACGCACACTCGCCCCTACGAACACACGCGCGGAAACCCTACCCCTATGAGCACCTTCGAAGGACTGAGCCGACAAATCTTGAAGTTGACGAAGTCACCACAGACGCCTCACTGTCGACGGGAACGTCGCCTATCACTTAATGCATAGCGCCGGAAAATCTGGAATAAATCCAGAATAAAGTGTCGCACCCAGAATTTGAATCTTGGGTGGGAGCCCCCAACCAATGGCTTTTGTCATTGTGCCATAAACCCCTTGACAAATTAATTGTCAAAACGCGCGCGCGCACGACAGAGACTGTCCTGCCCAGTTCCAGTTCCAGTTCCAGCTAGCAGAGGCCCGGTCTAGCTGGGATCGCATGCCGCCGCGCGCGCGTCTCTTTCTCGGCGGTACGTAGCCAGCAGTAGCACACACCAACCCGCTCACGTGCCGGCCGAATACCCGGCCGATACGGTCGGTAGTCAACCGTGCACGAGGCAGCTAGGCACACACCACGCAGCTGCGCTGGCTGCTGGCTGCTGGCTGCTGGCTGATGCTCGGCGCGCACGGTGACGTGACGAGGCGAGGCGAGGCGACGACCGGAAAACGTACGACGCCGGCGACGGTAGCTAGCTAGCTAAGCTAGCTGTTCATCGTTCAAGTTCAATTCGCGATCGAGAATGCATATGCATGATCGATCGAACGGGTCGTGGGCTGTGTGTGCCCGGCCCTTTGGAACTTGTATGGTAGTTTCATGGCTCTCGTGTGAGCCACCAGCATTGGCTGCTGCCTAGCTAGGGGTTATCAAAAGATACATTTTGTTGGAAACGCGGTAGAAACAAATGCCGGGCCTCGTTATTCTCCAAACAAATCGATCAGTATGTAGCTAGAATTCCACGTACGACTGTACGAGAGAGAGTTGGACTTGGGAAAATGTCGTCGTGGCTAGATGTCATGTCTAGAATGCTACTGCTAGAGCTCAACTACTAATTAACTCTGTAGTGCATGGATTTATATTATATATTCCGGAAAGATTAGGAGGAGGGTTAGTCTTAACCGGCAAGTTAATGCTCACCGGCCCTAGCTAATTAATCTCTACTAGCTAGGAGGTAGTAGTTTGGCAGTATAATAATATAATGCCTTTGCACTAAAGTTTCTTGCAATTCAAGTAGTAGTCGCTCCATTTTCCAATCGTGTACGCTCTGGTGCAGTTCGATTATACGACCACAAACGTGAAGAGGTGACACTACAAGAGTTGCACTCAGCGAAGCCTTTGCCGAGTGCTGCACTTGGCGAAGGGACGCCGGCAAATCGGAAGCCGGCGAAGGCGGCGTCGCCGAGTGCCGGACCTCATGCACTCGGCAACGGCTTCGCCGAATGCCAGACCGACACTCGGCAACGATTTAACGTCGTCCGTCGGCGGCCTACGCCGTCTTTTTTTTTTGCCGAGTGCAGCACTCGGTAACGAAATTCGAATTTCTTTTTTAAAAAAATTGTTGCCGAGTGCTTTTGGGAAAGGAACTCGGCAAAGTAATTGTTTTTCTTTTTTAAAAAAAAATTCTTTGCCGAGTGCTTGTCCTTTATGGCACTCGGCAAAGAAAATCTGTTTTTTTATATAAAAAAAATCTTTGCCCTTTTTAGTCCACACAAGTTCAGGTTGCTTCCTCGCACACAACTGTGCAACCGGCTGCTTCCTCGCTCGGCTCAGCCAGCATGACTGGCAATGGCAGCGGCGGCCACCCTGTTGCGCCTCTGCGTGCCGTCGCCCAACCTCTGATGTGCTCCGCGTCGGCTTTATGTATTTTTTTAATTTCTTTGCTGAGTGCCACTTAACCCGGCACTCGGCAAATTATCTATTTTTTTGTTTTTTCTCTCCATTTTTTTGTGTGGCCTTAGTACATTATTATAGACTTCATTTTCAAATTTGGGATAATTTTGAATTTTTTTATATATTTGGTTTACTTTTTTGTTTCATTAAATTTTATGGAATATTTCAAATTTGAACTGCAAGTGCATAGAATAATCTAATTTGGTGGTTCAAAAAATGATATTCATGATATTTGATGTATGTTGAGGTCGTATCCAGAAAATCACATGAAATCTCAAGCGTCAAATACAAAGTCCAAACAAAGTCCGAAAATCACAAAACTTATCGAGGAGTCATGTTATCACATATAGAGGCTACGATAAAAAATTGAGAATGTTTCAAGCAAGTTGCAACGTCGGATGCCTAAAACACAAACATCTCCACGTGTGATCACTTAGATGCATTTGATGGAGATGTCTGGGTTTTAAGCATCTGACGTCGTAACTTGCTCAAAACCTTCTAATTTTTTTACCACAGCCTCTACGTGCGATAACATGACACCCAGAGAAGTTTCGTGATTTTCGAACTTCGTTCGGATTTTATATAATTTTAAAACACTTTATCCGCAATTACCTCGCCATATTACCTCTACAAGATGCTCGATATTTCATGTGGGTTCCTGGATACGGCCTCAACATACACCAAGTATCATGGGTATCACTTTTTGAACGGCGAAATTTCATTATTTTATGTACCTGCAATTCAAATTTGAAATATTCGAAAATATACCAAGAAACGAAAAAAATAAAGTATATATAGCAAAAAAAAGTCAAACTTGCCCCAAATTTGAATAGTGAGTTTTAAATAATGTGGTAAGTCCTCAAAAAAAATTAGGTCAAAAAATAAAAAAAAATCATTGCCGACCTCGTTGCCGAGTGCATTTTCCTGGCACTCGGCAAAGGCTCCTCGTCGCCGAGTGCCGTGGATGGCACTCGGCAAAGGCTGCTCGTCACCGAATGCTTTACCTTTGCGCTCGGCGAATTTTTTTTTAAGTTTGACGGCGCGGTTGGTTCGACCGTTACGCCGTAAATTTTTTTGCCGAGCGTAATTCTTCGCCGAGTGCTGCACTCGGCAAAGGGTGGCATCGCCGAGTCTCTCGTTGTCGAGTGCTGAGACTTCCGCGGCACTCGGTGAAGAATTTTTCGCTGAGTGTTTTTTCGTCACCGAGCGCCTTGGCCGCGGCACTCGGCAAAGGGAGCTCGTCGGCACTCGGCAATGCTTCGTTCTCCCGTAGTGTGAGTATATGACCACAACAAACGTGGCGTTCTAAGACGTGTGTTGTGTGAACGCACGCAGATCATCAAGATCTCACAAAAATTAATGAAAATCGAAAGACTTTGAAAATTAAGACGACGAGGGAGAACTGAATGAAGAGAAAGACGGAAAAAAAAAGAGACGAGAGCGCGCGTTCGCGGGATCGCGTAGGCTGACGAAGACAACGCACTGACGCAGACGGCGATCGTGCCGCCACCCGACAAATCCGGATCGTTTTCTTCAGCGGTGACTTCCGTGTCCCGTTTTCTCACTGCATCCGACCTGGAGAGAGCCAAGACGACTAGCACAAACGAGTGTTGAGGTGGCAAAATTAAGAAAACAAATTAGTCCAATGATGGTGTTTATTTATTAACCGTACTACCTGATACTTGCTCGGATGTTGCGTGCAGTTCCTGAGTTCAAACGGCGGCGGTACCCGACTAGCCTGTGAACATTCTCTGCTGCTTCAGCCAACCTCTCTCTGATCTCTGTTGTTTCTCTATTTTTCGAAGCTGCCAAAGAAACCGCAGGACCAGCCGGCGGCGCGCGCTGTCGTCTGACCTGAATGATGACCCGGCCCTGAACATTCAATGTTTCAATGCAGATCCTACAGTGCTACCTACGTGCCTCCACGTGCTTAATTTGGGGGTGGGGAACTGATGGGGATATGTGGAGTAACCACTGCACGGTGATGGCACATGGATCTATCATGGATTCACAATACATAATTTAAGTACTCCTATAATTTTTTAGCGTTATATTAGCTTTGTCTGAGCCAAATATTTCTAATTTCACCCTTAATTTTAAAAGTTTATTCAAACTAACAACTAACAATATGAGATTTAATTATGTTTTTAGATTCATTATGACCGGTACTTTGATATTATATAACTTAATCCGTTCTAAATTATAGTTTGTTTAACTTTTTCAACCTTAAGCTTGACCACTCGTCTTATTTAAATTTTTTGTGTAAAATATTTTTTTTTTTGACTTACTTATTTAATAAATAGTCTACATGAATGACTTAAATTTGACTATGTTTGCACAATTTATTTTGAATAAGACGAGTGGTCAAAGTTGGGGTTAAAAAAGTCAAACGAATTATAAATTGAAACGGAGGGAGTACCTGTTATGAAACTATTTTTGAAAAATGGTCGACAATGGAAATGTTGAACTTGGGATAAAAGTAATGTGACATATAAAAAAGAACTAAGGGAGTAGTAGTTTTTTTCCAAATGTTTCTCCTAAATTTATGTAATAGCCTTTGCATATAGACATGTGTCATGAATATATAGTGAATTCTTCTGTCCTCACTTTTTCTCTTAACAGTTAACTTCTTGCTACAAATAAAGGCCCTCTTTGGAACCGCGATATGCGATCGCGCGGTGTTGTATCCCATTCGCAGCTCTGAGGTTGCGATGCGATTAATCAGCGGTGCCATTCATTTTCCGATTTTTTTTCTCCTCACTGGCGGTCACGGGAATCACCGCCAGAGGGTCACCGCGAGGCCTTTGGTGGGATTTTCTCGATTCTTACGGTGGGTGCGCAGAAATCTAATTATAGTTTTTTTTTGGAAACATAGCCTGTTCGTCTGTCTTTTCAGCCGGCTTAAATTCAGCCATAACAATGTTTTTCTCTCACAAGAAATCAGTCAGCAGTGCATAATCCTGCCAAGCGAACAGACCTTAATCTGATTATAGTTGGTTCCACACAGGCCCAAAGTGGTAGTCTCAACTGCAGTAGAGCTCCAGACTCATTGATTTTCTCTTCATGGGTCAGACGCGACTATTCCCGTTTGACCTACATGCAGTGCAATGCAGCCACATCAATAAGATAGACATTGACCGGGAACATTAATCACAATCACAAACACAAGTCAGTTTAGGGTTTGATCAATCAGCGATCGAGACCGTCCGGCCGGTCAGAGGCACATGAGACTCCGGAATTGACAGGGTCAAGGTCAGCCAAACGGATCGCGGCGTTTCCCCAAACGGAATAATACAATTCCAAGCGCCCGCGGTCGAGATGCGTCGTCAGCTCACTCGGTAGGCTGTGTACGGACTACGGAAGGTGATTTGGCCCTTCGGGTCAGAGAGACACAGCAGCCTAGCTAGCTTAATACTCCCTCCGTCCCAAAAATAGTGTCGCTATGAGAATCGTGTTGGTCAAACTTTCTCAACTTTGACTAGATTTATATAAAATACGTGTAACATTTATATCTCCAAATAAGTTTATTATGAAAATATATTCAAAGATCTACCTAATGATACTAATTATGTACCATAAATATTAATATTTTGTTAAATATAGTTGGTCAAGGTAAAAAACTGTTGACTTTTTGAAAAGCGAGAACGACTTTTTTTTTTGGACAAAGGGAGTACTAATTTGGAAGCTGCTCAGACGTCTACTTGTTTTTTCGGTGAATCTTCTTATTTTGGCTGCAGATTCTGGCGGTTAATACAACCGCTACACACTAGTGCTGAAATTAAATGTTGATGATTATTAGTGTGGTCAAGGTCAATTGCTGGTCTTTGATCTTGGAATTGTATTTGATTTATTGAATCATTTTTAAATAGTACAATCAGCTTCCTTTTATGTTGACAGTGACTTCTTCCTTGCATCTAGAGCTGCTGGTCCGAGGCAGCGTGCAGCCATATATATGCATGGACTCGGAAGTCGGAACTCTAGTGGCATGATGACCGCTAGCTGCCTAATGATAAAATAATGCAAACCGCGGCTTAGTTTTCTTCCAAAGATAGATTGGAATGTTTGAAGGCGTTTCAATTGGAATGTCAGGAAATCTCGTCAAACTAATCATATTAAATTTGGAGCTACAATGTTAGCAGATCAGCTGATTCAGTATGCTAAACCTCAATTAGGAAATGGAACATTCTATTATATGCGCCTAGAAAGTACATTAAAGACCCGTTTCATAAAGTAAGCTAGAGACGACATACATCAAAGAATGTGCATAATTGTACTCTGCTAGAGATTTCTCTTGGCACCGATTCGACCGCAGCTCGGTTCTCTTCTGTCTTTCATTCATTTGTTTGTTTATTATCATTCCATATTACTTGAATGTTGAACTCACCTAGGACTTGGAGAGAAACTTTTAAAACAGGACTTAGATTAAAAAAACAATGGGCACAGTCAAGTCATAAACCATGAATCCTTGACCAAGGTCCGGACGCCGTACGAAGCGAGCTCAAATTTTGAAATTCAGCGCAGGAACATTCGAAGAATCTGGTTAAATTATGCTCCTATCTCCCTCTGTTCTTTAGTTTAGGAAAAGAAGAAGAAATGGGGGATAACTCGCTTCAGACCTGCGCTGCAATTTCTATTTCCTTTCTACTACTAGCAGCCTGGTCCTGCGCTCCCAAATCCATGAGAGCACGTGGGCCACGTAGCGGCTCCGGACGGGCTAGCTGAGAAGAAATCGGCCCCATTCCTTTTTTTCACGAACGCGGGCCGAAACGAGGCCACGGAGGATCCTGTTCTGGCAGCTGGGCTCGGCTCGGCTCTCAGGAAGAGCCCGGACGACACAGCCGGCCAGCCCACGAGCGCATGGACTCAGGCCCAGGGGCGACCGGGCGAGGGCTTCACGGAACCGCGGCCACGGCGCGGGTGAAGGGCGCGGCCGGTGGCGAGCTGACACGCGGTACAGGCGTCGGCGGGGTACGTGTCGAGGGACGACGGGCCGGGGGCTCTGGTGTTCGGTGCAACGGAGCCATATTTCACGGGGCAATGCCTTCGGCACCTCCCATTCTTCCCCTGCCCGCCTGCCTGCGCCTCCGTCTCCGGCCGGCTCTCCTCTCCATCGCTACGATTCCCCAGGGCGAAACCACCAAAAATCCCAGCGCAGATCACTCGCCGGCATCAGATCCTCCCCAACCGACAGCGTAACAAACCCCGGCTATCCTCGTTGCTGTCTGCTCTCCTTCACACTACTAGAGGGCAGCTCTGCCAAACTGCAGGGAGGGATCCATCCATCCATCCCGCGGTAAGCTAGCAGCAAACTGCATGGCAGTTGGGTAGCACAAGCTAGCTAAGCAGGTGCTACTGTGCTTTTTGGGTGCGTAGTATTTATAGTCTGGTAGATCGATCTACTGATCTGGTGTTGGTGCTTGGTACAGGGGTACTAGCTAGTACGGCGATGAGGTCCATGGAAAGCACGAACTCGTCGTCCGACGAGTTGCCACCGCAGAAGCAGCCGAGCTCGGCGCCGGATCTCCCGCCGGGGTTCCGGTTCCACCCGACGGACGAGGAGCTGGTCGTCCACTACCTCAAGAAGAAGGCCGCCTCCGTGCCACTCCCCGTCGCCATCATCGCCGAGATCGAACTTTACAAGTTCGATCCGTGGGAGCTACCTGGTACGTAATTAAGCTAGCTAACGCGTGTACCAACTTGATTGCTGAATTGTTTTATTTTTTGGCATGATTATGTCATCTTACTCGTTCTGCTAGTGATTATTGTATATGCATGTAGTATTCTATTAAAATATTCTTTTAATACTGTGCACATCTTTTTCGAAGTGAACGATAAATTAAAAAGTAATACTATGTGTTATCCTACGCGCATCTAAGCTTAGCTTGCAATCTTGCATATATGCTTCCATGCATGTGCCATATAGTAATTATATACTCTCACCGTCTCACGTACTGTGGGCTGGACTGGACATGACGATGGTTGGATACTTGGATCAGAAAAGGCGACCTTCGGGGAGCAGGAGTGGTACTTCTTTTAGCCCGAGGGACCGCAAGTACCCCAACGGAGCGCGCCCGAACAGGGCAGCAACGTCCGGCTACTGGAAGGCGACTGGCACAGACAAGCCCATCATGGGGTCCAACGGCAACCGCGAGAAGGTCGGCGTTAAGAAGGCGCTCGTGTTCTACCGGGGGAAGCCGCCAAAGGGGCTCAAAACCAACTGGATCATGCATGAGTACCGCCTCGTCGATGGGGCAAGCTCAACCGCCTGCCGGCCGCCGCCGCCGCCGCCTTGCAACACCGGAGGCAAGGCCACATCGTCTCTCAGGGTACGTGCATCGGTACATGTGCTACTGTTCTACAGTGTAGTAAAGATCGACCGGAACATAATCCTCCGATCTTGCCTGAGATTGCATTAATATAAATATACGCTTGCATGCATCATATCAATAATCTCTCAGAATGCATGTTTTCGCTAAATACTACAATAGCGCGCTGTTGTGGTGATCAAGCTAGCTCTAACTGCTACTCTCTCAGCTCGACGACTGGGTGTTATGCCGTATCTACAAGAAGATGAACAAGCTTGGAGCCGGCTACCCGCAGAGGAGCATGGAGTGCGGCGAGGACTCCGTGGAAAACACGGTGGCAGTCTACACGACGCATGCCGCGGCTGCCATGGCCGTCGAAGGCGGCGGCGGGGCTCACCATAACGGCAATTACACTTCGCTGATCCACCGCCATCACGAGGACAACTTCCTGGATGGATTCATCACAGCAGAGGACACAGGCCTCTCAGCGGGGGGCAGCTCCCTGAGCCAGCTAGCCGCGGCGGCGAGGGCAGCTGACACCAAGCAGCTCCTCGTCCCGTCCTCCACCAACCCATTCAACTGGCTCGATGCGTCGTCAGCACTTACAATTCTTCCGCCGGCAAAGAGGTTCCATGGCTATAACACAGACGCCACTGACGGCGGCGGCACGTCCCTGTCGTCGCCGTCCGAGAGGAATAACAACGAGGCGGCTGTTGGCGCCGCCGGTGCCGTCGATAGTGGCGCCTGCAGCGGTGGCACTAATGCCATCATTCCTGCATTTCTCAATCCGCTTGGCGTCCAAGGTGCGACAACCTATCACCACCACGCCATTTTCGGCACACCAGTCACACCGGAAGCTGCCGCGGCCGCCACATGCGGTTTCCAGCATCCCTACCAGCTCTCCAGCGTGAACTGGAACCCGTGAATCCATGATACCGACATTGCCTATGGGCATCATGCATTGATGCATATGGCTGGCTTTTCAGGTAGTAGCCAGCATCGCCGCCAGCGCGCAGCTAGTAGTGAACAGTTGTTATAGTGGTATAGTCTCTCATTCAGTGAACCACAAGGACAAGTGCATATTTCTGCATTATGTTGCCTACCATGAGCACGTACTTGTACGGAGCTAAGCAGCCTTTGCAAGTAGGTAGGCCATATTGAAACAAAATATCTAGAGAGCCAATACTTACTACATATAGATATGATATTAATTAGCCTCTTGCATCGTCTAACGACCCTGCATAAAATAATTTAGCCTGGATGCAGTTCATGACATCCCCGCCCCACAAAACAAAATTAACTGCTGAATTTACTATATATGCACAGTGTTCATACGGGCATGTAGTTAACAGGGAAAAATGTAATATATGGTACGGTAATTATATTGCATGCATGTAGATATATTTGTATGCTTGATTCATGCATAGGCACAAGCATGGACAATGTTCATATACTAGTACATATACGTACATAATTTCCCAATTGAGCCGCAGCGCTGTGTGTGTATATATATATATATATATAGATCTTCTCGCTTGCAATGGGTTGGTTGCTAGATATAAAAGCCGTCGCCCGTCGTCATGCATTGTCGCCGTCTAGGCACCTGCAGGTTTGTGTGCACAATATATATAGCTGCATATGTAATCTATGTTTCGGTTGAATTATTGGACTGTAATGTATATACAGACGAGTTTAAAAATGGCTAGACCATTTTCACTATCCCCTGTGGTGCCATGTCACTTGCACCCTCATATATCTGGGCTGAGAACATGCCATAACGGAATCTCTCGTCAAGTAGCCTGCTCATTATATTCCCACGGCACTGATTCATTGATCAATGTCTACCACCAATTAATGGCCACCCTTTCCCGCGCTAATCTATAGCTAGTAACAAACTCGATCTGCAGGAGCCAGGAGCGACGCGAACGGTGCTGGCCGGCGAGAACGACCGCGCGCGCTTGCGCTTGCTAGCGGTTTTCGTCGAGGCCGCGCCGTCGCCTTCACCTGCCGAGCTAGAAAAAGGCAAAAACCACGTGTCCGCGGGCGGCGCTAGCCATGGCATGTACCGGCATATCAGAGCCTGGGGCATGGAGCGCGCGAGACGTGGCCCATGCATGCCACGGCACGCGCGCCGCGCGCGGCTATCGGAGAAGAAGCCTGCCTGCCGGCCGGGGAGGAAAGGATGTTAGGCCTAGACGGAAAGAAGTTTAGGCGTATGCGCGCGCGGCAAAGCACGCACGCATCCGGCCTCTCAGCTGGTTTAATTTTCTCCTCCGATCGATCCGGCCGGACGCTAGCTGACGCCGCCGCGCGGCCGCGGCCGGCCGGGCGCTCGAAACGTCGGCGCGGGGCGTCGCGGCCTGGCGCCTTATTAGCTTTCGGCGCTGCTGCCGCTGGCGCGTTCCCCGAATAGGGCTAGCTAGTACGTTTTGGGGGTACGTGATCGATGGCACCCGCGCGATCGCGACGTGGACGGGTGCCGGGCGCGCATCCAACAAATCTTATCTCTGCGAGACTCGATCTGCGGCGGAGGAATTGACCGCTGCCGCGGCTTTAACCACTCTCGTTTTAACCCGGGCGGGCCCCCCGGCCGTGCACCCGCGCGGGCGCCGCAGAGACTAAACTTGTGTGGCTGGCGGAGGTCGTCTGTGCACACACGCCAACGTGCCGCCCCGCGATTCGCCCGCGTTTTTACCACGCCGTATAGTTGCGATCCTGACTGATGATAGATTGGTCCCGCGCAATCCAGCGCTGCCCGCGTGCTAGCCGCTAGGTGTTGCGACGCGATTGCGTAAATGGCATGCCGAGGCGCGAGTGCTCGTGCGTGATTGGCTGGATGGGCAAAGTGAAGCAGAGTTCTGCTTAAGTAACCATGGTTGGCGAATTAAATAAGGGGTAGAGTTGTACTTCCTACATCCGAAAGTGTATAATTCGGCTGTCACTGTCCCGCGACAATATATGTGTAGTAGTAGGCGTGTAGCAAGAGACGACACATTGCGTCAACGTCGATGGCGGCACGAGGGGTTAGACAAGCAGATCGGGGGAATTGATGCCGATATTTTTTATTGCGCGATACGTGATATATGGGGATAAGGACAAAAGAAATTTTACTTTGTGCGCGACTTTGGTGTAAAGCACGTTGGTTTTGTTTGGACAAAGTTAAAAACAAATTAAAAAAAAGTACGTCCGATCGACCACACCTGTAGCAGTGATGCTGTGTCCGATCTATCCCTTAGCTGAAACCAACTGATACTAAGCACACCATGCATGTACAGTCACCCTGTATATATGTGCATGCATGCATGGTACTTGTCCGTTGATATACACACACACACATGTCCAGTCCAGCGCCGTATGACGTTTGTCATGCGAGCCTCGTCCTCGTCCTCGTCCTCGCCACCTTTGTTGCCACCCGCTGGCAACCTCACACGCGCGCAGATCTATCGTTATTCGGCGAGGACGACGACGACAGGTGAAGATTAAGGATAATTGAGTTTATTAATTCCAGGTTACGTGCTCCTCAGGCTAATCATCAGCGACGAACCTGAAGAAGCAGCAGCGCTAATTTATTGATACAGTGGGGGCTATACGGTCGTCGCTTAGCGAGGATAACACCGTGCTCCTAATCGGGCCAGCCAGAGGGGTTACTTCACGGTACCGTCTGTCCCGCGTGTGCCGCCAAAGTCGGAACAGTACGTCGAGACCCAGCCGGCAGCCGCCTAAAACAGTAACGGCTCTCCGTGGCGCGGCCAAAAGCTTTCCTCTCCCGGCTCTTCGAGACCCCTTTGTCCCGTACGTCCCGTCCCAAGCAGCCGCGCGCTAATACAGCGATATGATCGATCCATTGAGCGGTATTAATTCTGTGTGCACCTGCTCCCGTTGTCAAAACCGGCGATAAGCACAGCACACTGCGGCGCTGGCTGGCTCTGCCGTTCCGTCGAGCGAAAACGCAAAAGCGACGGCTAATCACGCACTAACTAATAGCTGTCCGATCCGTCCTGTTTGACAATGCAAGGGATAACCCGGCCAGTCTCGCGCGCGCCAGCTGTGGCGTTTCCATTCAGGGGCAGGCGAATCGAAGCTAGCTAGCTAGGTTTGCATGCAGCCACTAGGCAGCGATCGGCCGGGACCACCGTGGGCCCGGCCTTGCCATCTTGGGCAGGGCGGTCGCGGTGCGGAAAGCGGAGTGCAACGGCTCGGTCGCCTGGATCGGCCTATGCCCGGTAGCTGTCGCGCGGCCGGCCGGACGATGATGCTATCATCTCTCTCTTCTCGTCTGTTGTCTCTGCACAGTACGTGAATCCATTCGTCGATCGCCGCACGACAGCGACAAAATAAAGCGGTGAAGAGAGGATGTGGCGGAGGAGGATTTTTACGAGGAAAAGGAGGAGGGGAGGGGGAACGCATGCGCGGTTGTGCTTCGTTCGTGATCGCTCGGCGATCGCGGCTGAATGCGCCGTGCCGGTGGACGACGCACGGATGTGACCGTACAGCAGTCGGTGAAGTACAGGCGAGCGAGGGTGGGCCCCGCGCCGACCCGCGGGACGGGATGAGGGTTGAGACCGTGAGAGCGACAGACCGAGATTTGCTACGGTAAACTATCGATCGTGCCGGAGGTTAATTCATTTATGACGGAGATAGATGCGCCGATATTTGCTGCTAACGCACGGTACGTGTCGCGTTGTATACGGGTTTATTATAGCAGCTCGTGCAGGAATGGGGGGAGACGGACGGAATTCACGATGAGGATGAAAAGGTAATCCACCCCACGTTGGGCCTAATGTGGAGCTCCATATCGGCCGTCAGAAATAGAATTCTACGTCCGCCCGTTCCAGATACCGATGATCCAATCCGAAGGTGGTGTGTTTTGGGCTGTAAAAGCCCTCCCGTCACAGGAAACTACTGGGCCAGCAGTCCACTCAGAGACACGGGCTTTCCGGCCTTAATCAGAGCTTTATCTGTTTCTTTTTTCTCATTTTGCGGAACACGTTCCTAATATTTTTTTTCCATTTCAACATCAGAGTTTTGAGATTGTTTCAGAACATGACCAAGACCGCTAGGAAAGACAAGAGCAGGGGTAAACAAAAGTTTCAGACATCATAAGAGTAGCTAGACAACACAAAACAACTAAGATAGATCAAGTTCAAGCTTTTGTTTCAGCTCTCAACGATCCTGGTTTTGCTCATGGTCGTCATCCACCGCTGGGTCACCGCCCTCCTCCGACCCTCTCGTCGCCACCTCGGATGGACCTTCCCGCGCCGGCCTCCACCCCTCCCAGCGTCGGCCTCGCCCTTCCCCATGTCGAGCCTCCTCGCCTCTGGTGCCTACATTCTTGCCCCTCCTCACGGCATTCTTCTCACCCGGCCTCACCCTTTCCAACACCGGCTCAAGGCCCTACCACCACCCCGCAGTCACGGAGTGCCGTCGTCGTCTCGCTGTCGCCGTCGTGGCATTCACCAACGTCGTGGGCACGAGATGCGAGCGTGCTGGCTAGGAGCACCGTGAGCCCTATGGAGTTTGGCACACACCAGCTTTGGGGGTGAGCGTGCACACCACACACTACTACAGAAATAATTTTCCGTGGCGGTTGAAACTGATTAACCGTGGCGGTTTTTTCAACCGTCACGGATCAATGGTCACGGTTAATCGTGCCATTTACCGTGGCGGTTGAAAAAAACCGCCACGGTTAATCAGTTTAAAAAAAAACCCAGATCTGGGCCCATACCTAGCCCACGCGCAGCAGCGCCGCCCGCGCTGCCCCACGCCGTCCGCAGCCGCGCCGCCGCCATCCCTTGCGCCCAGCCCCGCGTGGGCTCGCCTCCCTTGAGCCGTCGCGCCGCCGGATCCGAAGCCGTGGATGGGGTGGGGGCCGGATCCACCACCGAGGAGGAGGTGGGGGCCAGATCCGGCGTCGGGGATCCGCCCACCACGAGCGCGGGGGAGGAGGTGGGAGCCGAATCCGCCCCACCCCACTCGCGCCGCCGGTGAGGGAGGGGGGACGGATCCGCCCCACCATGCGCCGCCGAGGAGGGGGGCGGGCCACCGTCGCTGCCGGGTGGGGATTGGGGAGTGGGAGGGGCGCGTCGGGTGAGGCTGAGGAGGGGGGCGGCGTGAGAGAGAGAGAGAGGAGAGGAGAGGAGGGGAATGAAGTGGGCTAGGGTTTCAGATTTTGTTTATATATCGGACATGGTAATGAGCTCGTGTGGACTATTGGACTGGGCTTGATTAATCGTGGCGGTTGCGTTAAAATGGTTGTCACCGTTAATGGATTTACCGTGGTGGTTTTTTGTAACCGCCACGGTTAATAAAAAGCGACCGCCACGGTTAATCGAAGGATTAACCGTGACGGTTTATGTGTTTAACCGTCACTGTTAATAAAATCCAAGTGCTATGCAAAATCATTTCTGTAGCAGTGACAAGGTCGCCGACTGCGTGGAAGCCGTCCGGGAGCGAGCAAGCTGACCGCGAGGACGTCGTCCCGTGACAGAATCGCCGTATCTCCCTTCCCGACGCTGATGTTGTGCCTGGGTCTGTTTAGTTCCCAGGAATTCATCCGAAATTCCAAGATCCCCATCACATCAAATTACTATTCCCCGTCACATCAAAATACCGGCACATATATGGAGTGCTAAATATAGATGAAATAAAAAAACTAATTGCACAATTTTGTTGTACTTTGCGAGACGAACATTTTAAGCCTAATTAATCAATGTTTGGACAATTATTACCAAATAAAAATAAAAGTGCTACAATGTGACGTGACAAGTGCTACAGGATTTTTTTCACCCCTTTTCACCATCTAAACACCCCCAATGCCTCCTTGCACCTCTGCGCCAGACCACCCGTCTCGTCTCGCTCGAGTGGTCGTAGTCTTCTCGTCCCATGTCTCCGTGACGTCTTCATCATGGCTCGCCCACGCCACCTTCTCCCCGTCCCGCAGCAGGGCCGATTGTCGCCGTGCACACTCTCCGGCAATTTTTCTTCATTGGCGTCGTGCATACTCTCTAGCAATTTTTCTTCATTGGCGTATGATTTAAATTAATATGTGTTCGATTTTGCTTTGTTTGATTTCGATTATATATACATGGTGTTGTAAGCTGAGGTGGTGATTTCTGGTCGTAGAAAATAGCAAATCTCTTTACCGATTCGATTTGCAGTTCCTTTATAACTTGATTTTGAGTTTTTAGTGTCCTCTTATTTTTCCTTCTTTGCTCGTATCCTGCAAACATAAATGTACTATACCTAGACTCAGAGTTTGTTTTCTTTCCGGTCTCTAATATTTCCGATTCCTGTTGGATTTAGATTCAATTTTTTTACTCGACTGATCTCCGCAGGCCTTATAAAAAACTAAGAAGGCAGGCAAAAAAAAAATTATCTCCTGGAAAAGGTTATTCATACGACGCTGCGTGACAGGTAGAGATAGGTCACTGAAGCAACAATTATACCAGACAGTTAGGCATAGGCGCATAGCCACGTCTTCCACATGCATTTTTTTACAGGTCATAAGTATACTTGAGTGTCAATCAACCATATGCATGTTTCTGGCAATCCACCCACGAACCGTGTTGGACTCGACGACCCAACTGCATGCCAGACCAGCGTGTCAGCCAGGCGCCAGCGCACGGCGTGCTCAAGTGCGCGCGGTCGAGCAAGCTGCAAGCTGAAGAGGTAGGCCGCACCCGCCGTCACCTCGCTACAGGCCCGGCCGGCTGCCGTTCCTCTTGTTCGCAACAACAGAAAATCTCCATGCGCCGCGCCGCGCTTAGCGTTAGTGGGGCACTTAGGATGCGGCTAATGAGTGTATCAATCGCCGCCCGTGCGCGCACCTTTCTTGCCTCGGCTAATTATCGATCCGATTCCGACCCACGCACGCGGATGGTCCACGGCCAGGGGTAGTTGGGCATTCATCAGGCGATGGATGCTGCGGCAATCCGGCAAGTGGGGGGCGCGATCATGGGATGGGATCGCCGGCCGCTCGCTGGGGGCCCCGCCGGAACTCGAAGCAAAAGGCCTCATCGGCTCGAGCTCAGATTGTGAATGGGCAGCGCAGGTGTATTCGGGCCCACCATAAAGCGCCGGTACGATACGAATGCGGGAAGATACGTTGCAGGCGCAGAAAGCCGGAGACGGCCTGAACGAGGGAGCGACGGAGCAAGTGCGAGCGGCGTCCATGGGCCATGGGCCCATGTACATGCGTGCGCACGCGATGACGCGCCGCGGCTTGAGGTTGACGAGCCTTCCTTTGCACTGGGCAACGGATTTGGTTTGGTTCGTCAATTATGCTGACATTTTCTAAGGAACTTGTAGTACAAGGCTCCTTTATTGCCCGGTGGCCGGCTGGAGACTCGTAGAGTAAGAATTTGATACGTACTTTATACATGTTACTTCCTTCTTGTAGAAAAAAAAAATTGGCACAGGGCACCCGTGCCGTTCTTTTGCGCCGCGCCGTCGCATCAAGTAGGATAGAATACATGCAAATGAATCAAGTGCTACAGATTTATGCATAGAGAGGTTAAGAATTTCAGTTTTGCGCCGTGCCGTTCTGTCTTGGATGTTGAACAAAATGCTTGAACTGTTACTTTGGTCTTTGTTCTAATGCAATGGCCGGGGCTTTTCGGCCCTTAAACTCTAAAAAAAATTACTACTAAACATACCCAAATGTCTTAGCAAATATTAAGGCCTCTTTGATGAGCTAGAGTTAATTACTAGTTCGATAAAAAAAATTTAGCTCAAATTAGCTGAGGTAGATGACTATCAACTAGTTAAAGGCTTGGCTACAAATTAACCCACCCATTAGATTAGACCTCTTGTTTAGGTGCATTAGAGCTAATTTTTAACAACCTAGCGATTAGCTCTTGTATCTAGACTAAATAAAGAATTAGTAATTGGCTTCCACAAAATAAGCACTACTAACAATTAGATGAAGGTGTTAAGAATTCCTCCATTAGAGGATTGATGGTCATACCATATATGTTTTGATAGGATTATTCTGTGGCTATCATATTTGTCTTGACGACATTTCTATATAAAGGGACTGCATGTACATCTATTTTGACTAATGAAGAGATGACCCCCTCACATACTTGTCGCATGTGCGTTCATCTGTTTTGTTCTTGAGGATTGAGAGATGAAGACGAGATATATCAACAACTTCTATACGTCTCTTTCTTGGGATCAGGAAACAGATCTGGCGATTCAAACATAGGCCGATTCTTAACAGAAGGATCCCAAGATGGCTCTTTGTGGATTCCCTTAGTTTTTCTTCTACCTCTTCCAATGTTCATGTAGCCCAACTCCCTCTTCCATATGTAGCACTCATCCACTCCCACACACCCCCTCTTCCAAATGTAGCACCCATCCGCTCCCACGCCTCTGTGCAAGCTGTCATTTCTTTGGTGCCACTAGGCTTGTGCATGGCTTGATTTATATGGATTTGGATGAGGTTTTGACCAACCCATTTGTGAATCAATAAAGATGCATTGGATAGTATAGGATCGGGTGGGTTAAAGCAACTCAAACCAAACTCTCAAATTTTGTCCCCTGGTCCTTTAAATGAGAGCTCATCATCTATGTCCCTGCTTTACTTCTTAGAGCATTCCAACCAATCTCCTCGATTCTTTACTTTACACTATAAGTATCATGTGCCCTACTCATCAACTCCATTCGTCAGCTTTGTGAGAAGAGAGAAAGAAGGGGTAATGAGAGGATGAGAGCTCATATATATATTTAAGGGATTAGGAGAGATGAATGGGAGCCCCTCATCCATCATAGGTTGAATATGAGCACACTTTTCGCGTGTTTGAAGCTTTAAAATGCGATAAAGGCTCAAATAAGGTTTTTGTTCGAGATGCTCTTAGTTGGTTTTCTGCAAGAGTGTATATCTCTATCACCTCCTATTTTCTTTTTCCTCAAATCTACTCATCTGCTTCCACCACCTCCTCGTCGCGGTGGACAAAATCTTGGTGGTGAACTGTCACACCCGGTTTTAAGAACAAAACCAGATATACACCATATGTGAGCCCAGGAAGTCAAATCTCACATATTGCCACAAATTAAGGTAGTATCAAAAGACAATACTTAAATATATAACATATAAGGTCAAAGGATAACCTCAACACAACGAACAACGGGAAGACAACTCCGAACTTCAGGTGAAGACTCCAACTCCACAGGGATCAACTGACTGGTTGACCACAGGCCTATCTCTTCCAACTCTTGCAATCTGGTACCCATCCAGGATTTTTATCCAAGTATTGAAAATAAAGCAAGCGTAAGTACATGTCGTACTCAACAAGAATAACATGGGGTTCATGAGGCTCAAAAAGGATAGACACGGGTTTAACCGCATCAGCTTTTAATAAGTCATAATTTTAGCAGTTGAGTAGCACAAGTTCAACGCAAACCCAAATAACCACATGATCAGATGAACAAGATATAATGCTTATATGAACAAGTCACAATAATCAATAACAAATAACAACTGATGAGCCATGACATAAGGACATCACACAGTAAGGAGCCCAAACCGCTCTTGACCGTGAGCACATCTATTATAATAGTTTTTAAACTCTGCGCAGAGGTGTACATCTTTACCCACAAGTTGTGAATTGCCCTTTCGCTCGAGGACGCGGCCCTCTTAACCCACTTCCAAGGTAGGTCGGCAGGGTTCACAACGAGACCATTCACGGGCTCCACTAATAGGTAACAACCCGCTACAAGTTTCCTCAACGAGATCCCAGAAGTCACTGCAGCGCACCTTCCAGGCATCTTTGAGCCCTTCTTGCGCCCTCTCGGGTAAGTTGCCACAAACTAATGAAAGTCTAATACTGAGTCAAGCCAGAGCCCATTAGCTTATGGTAGTACTGTTTTCTCAGGGTAATGCACTTACAGAAATATCCCTATGAGTGAGAACACAGGTGTGAGTTCCTGATATTCCACCTATAGTCCACGTTGCAAAAAAGTCATCTTTTATCGTTATTGCATATACCATTAGTCAAGTTACAAGATCATGGTTATTCTTCATGAGCACTAGCATAAACTATCCATATGCAAACCCTCAAAGGTGACAAGGCACATGATATCAAATATCTAGGAAATCCTTACGGGTAACAAGGTAGACACATGCATATGATAAATGGTGATTAAAGTGAATAGGACAACAAGAAAGATCCCATGCTATACTTGCCTTAAACGCTTAGATACTTTCTTCAACTTATTCTCACTCTTCCGATGACTTCTTGATCTCCATGTAAATCTCATCGATTGGACAAGATCATAAACACCACATAAGCAGCTGAACAAAACATGTCTAGCATACAATAGATCTATTTAGAACAATACACCAATCAATGAAAAAGGCTTTAAAAGAAATCTACACCTTGCTACGATCACACAGACGTGAGAATCACGCTAACCGGATCTATAACGGAAAAGAAACGACTACCGAAAGATTAGCTTTAAAAAGAAAACTAGGCTTCATTTATTTTATCTATATAAAAAGCATATATTGGATACTTCAGAGAAATACCGAAATTAGATTAATTCACATTATATTTTATTAGAAAAACAAGATTTAAACTAAATACATTTTGTTTTATGAAAAGCCGAGGTGGAAACCCTAATCCATTTTGATTGGAAACCCATTGAATATAGATTAATCAATTATCATTTTATTTGAAAGTTTAAAACATGATTAATACTGTTAATAACATGTAGATTATTACGTTACGAAACCAACGCAACTAGAACGGGACAAAACAGATCTAAAACGAAGAGGTTATGAATTAAACTAGATTTTCTATATAATATTAATTGATTAAAAAGGGTTAACTAAACTTTATTTTTCAAAAGTATTTAGCATAGATGAAAATTGTACCATTAGATAGATCTTGAAATTACCAAGCTAACGCAACTGGAACGGATCGAATCGGAGCTAGAATGAGCAAATTACGGGCTTTTGAAAAACAGTGGCAAAGTTGTAAATTATATGGATCTTAATTGAATTAAAATAAATACGAAATTTGGATTTAAAGGATTAGATCTGGACTGCGGGTTAAATACGAAACAGATCAAGGTCTCTTTAGCAATTGTTACCCGCGAAGGGGTATCAGAGGATCTGAGCCATCCGATTGAGTGCGAACGACGCGGATTAGACAGAAGGAAGAGGGAGGGGAAATCCCGGCCGGCAACAGAGAGCCCGACGCGGTTGAGCGGTGGCGCCATGGCCGGTTCCTCGCCGGAGAAGGCAAACTTGAGCGATAGTTCACGATTCGGTGCGGGAATTGGACAGGGAGCAAGAGAGAGAGACGCCAAAGTCACCTAGGGCACCAGTAGCAGCCGGCGATGAACCGAGAAGACTGCCCACGGACGGCAGCGGAAGGCGGCACCCTGTACACGACGGCAAGGCAGTGAGGGCGATGTGGAGCAAAACCAAGCGGTTGAGGGGGGTACCCGGGATCCCTCACCTTGCTCCGAAGTCGACTGGGCGACTTGCGGGTGACAGTGGAGCTCGAGGGGCCTTCTATGGCAGCCACGACTCTCTGCTTCTCGGCGAGATGCGTCTGCGGCGCTGGGGCATGGAGTAGCGGTTGTAGATGGGAAAAACGGGGCGAAAAAGAAAGCCACGACCTTTATAGGGGTCACGGTGTGGTGATTGGGTCGCATCGGCGTCAAATCGAGGAAGGCAAGGTGCGGTGTTCCTCTGGTTCGAGTCCAACTTGGGAGGAGGAAAGGAGGGGCTGACGCATGGGGTCGCGGTGGCAGCGAGAGGGAAGGAGAAGAGTCCACGGCATCCACGCGGTGGAGCTAGTGTAGAGTCGAGATGGCGGACTAGAGGGGGGTGAATAGTCTTTTCTAAAACTTAAACGCTCCGGCTAACCAAAACAAATGCGGAATTAAAACTATCGGTCTAGCCAAGACTACACCCCTCTATCTATTACTCTAGCACCTAGAAAAGTATACTAATTGAGCTTACTAAGGTGCCAAGCTAGGAAGCTCACCTAAACAAGTCTAGGTTGCAAGGTCACACAAACCTAAGCAACTAGTACTCTAAGTACAAAGGGAGTTCCTACACATACTAGTAAACACCTAAGCTCACTAGCAATGCTCTCTAGCAAGACTACACAAGCCAACTAGAGAGCTTAACTTACTTAGCTACACAAACTAAGCAATGTGATTTAACAAGGCTACACAAGCCAATTAGCCACTCAAGAGCTACTTCTATGCTACACAAGTTAGAAGGCAACTAGTTAAGCTACACAAGCTAACTAGTTACAAGAGCAACAACTAACCACTAGCACAAGTAAGAATAAGTAAATACAAGCTAGTGATTTGGAGAATGCAAACCACCGAGAAGATGTACAAGGTTGATACGGTGATTTTTCTCCCGAGGTTCACTTGGTTGCCACCAAGCTAGTCCCCGTTGTGTCGACCACTCACTTGGTGATTCGGCGGCTAATAGGCGTTCACAAGCCTAGCCCACTAACTCAGGCATCGCAAGAATCTACCCACAAGTGAGGGTAGCTCAATGACACGCTCAACTAGAGTTGCTCTTCGCGATCCCCGCGGGGTGAGCACAACACCCCTCACAAGCTCTTCTCCAGAGCGCCGCACAATCTTCTTGCGCGCTTCGACGGAGCCACAAGCCACCAAGCCGTCTAGGAGGTGGAAACCTCCAAGAGTAACAAGCACCACGAGCTTGCAAGTCGATCACCTAGTGCCACATGAAGTTATCTCTCAAAGCAACGCACTAGTAATCGCTCTCTCACACAATCGAATGAACTCTATCAAGTGTGTGTGAGTTAGAGGGCTCCCAACAAAGCAAAACTAAGGGTAACACAACCCCAAGGTGCTCGACCAGCCCCAAGGGCAGTCCATGAGCTATTTATAAGCTTCCCCACGAAACTAGCTATTTTGCCCACTCACTGGGCTTCCTGCAGAGGCTCCGGACGCACTCAACAGTGCGGGTCCGGACCATGCAGCCTGCGTCCGGACTGCCTAGCCGTTGAACCGACTGTTGGCGCCCTGCGCCAATCACTGCCACGCGTCCTCCGGACGCTACTGTTCATTGGGTCCGGTTCCACAGTTCACAGGGTCCGGAAATATATTTTCGAGACCCGAGCGCACCCGAGAGCTTGCAGCACCTCCGGACGCAAGTCCGGAGCCTGCGTCCGGACGACGAACAGCGTCCGGTCCACTCCTCCGAGCGATAACAGAGAGCTCTAACCTCCGGACGCCGCGTCCGGAGTTGACCGTCCGGACAACGAACAGCGTCCGGATCATCTCTATCAGCACAACACAGTTAGTGGGGGTGGCGTTCGGACGCATAGACAATGGTCCGGACCGCCCATGCCCCTTGCGTCTAGAGTCAGCAGACTCAGCCGAACCTAGGGTTTGGTTCCGGACCCACACGCAATGGTCCGGACCCCCTTGGCCCTTGCGTCCGAAGCTCGGTTTTCAGCCGAGACTCCTCCGCACTTCTTCCTTTGCTTCTCAAGTGCTAACACAAATGTGTTCTTCACCTGGTGCATGTGTCTTAGCATTTTCACAATGTTTTCCAAAGCATTTTTCACTTGCTTCTCACCACGCCACTTGATCCTAATTCATCGTAAAGTTAGATCGCTCACGGTGGCACTAGATAACCGATATGCAAACAAGTTTGCTCCTCTTGATAGTACGGCTATCTATCCTAAACCCGGTCATATACTTCTCTACACACCTATGACCGGTGAAATGAAATGCCCTATGGTTATACCTTTGCCTTGCGCATTCCATTCCATCTCCTTCTCCAATGTTGATGCAACACATGCACCAACAACTTGTCAAATGATATGATCCACTCCATATCATCACATGACCGTGTTGGTTCATCGACCTTGACCTCACTTGCTCTTCACCGTTGCCTTGGTCCATCGACGCCAAGCATCACCCGCTTGCCCTTTACACTTGCAACCGGTCCATTAAGCCAATCCTCATCTTGATCTTCTCCACCTTGATCACATGACTCCATGTCATGTTTCATGTGCAATAAGCTCCTTCATCACAATCATATGTGAACTAATCTCCTGTGTATATATATCACTTAAACACATATTAGTTCACCTAAGTTGTCACTCAATTACCAAAATCAAATAGGAACTCTCAGCTGGGCTGAGCAGAGGTGGTGTGCCGTGTGGGCCGGGGCGGAGGCAGACTCCCTGCGCAGCAGTCCCGTTTTGAGATGGCTCAAGGAGGGAGATGATGGGTGGGTCCGGGCCGTCAGTCGGAGAGAAGGGAAGGGGAGCTCCCAAGCGGTAAGCTGGGCCGGGAGCCGGATGGGCCGAGCGAGGGGAGGAGAGAGTGCGTGGCTGGGAAGGGTTTAGCCCATGCGGGTGAAGAGAGAGGCAGGCCAACTGGGCCAGAAAGGAGAGAAGTGAGAGGGAGAGAAAGAATTCCCTTTCTTTTTCTGAATTAACTTTGCAAAACATTTTTCCCAATCATTTTGAACTCCTTTTTGCTTTTGGTCAAAACCAATCAATACAATAAATACAATGCAATGGCATGAATGCACAAAAAATGTTTATAACCCTAGGATAATTTTAATATTCCAAAAAGGTTTTATTTTACTATATTCTCACGAGCACAAAATTCAGATTAAATAAAATTCAATATATTTTCAAAATTCAAATTTTCGGGTGTCACATGAACCCATAAGATCGATGTTGCATGTCAGTTCCAATGTCATCTCCTCGAAGACACACACATGCATGCACACACATATCCATTTGTGCATATGTTCATGCATGTCTGTTTGGTTCCCCATGTTTCGTGCAACCATGAAGCTGTCGCCCAGCACTACGTGCACCTCATGGCCACAAACCTCGTGTCATGTTTCTCCCTCATGCACCTAGCGCACATGTTGCTCCTCGTTGTCGCGGGTTGTTGACGAGGGTGAGGCAAGCGGTGCTGCCACCACCATCGTGAAGATTGCGTCCCTCGTCATGTTTCCCTCATTGCTGGCTGCGTCCTACATCATTGAGCAAGTCATGTACTGCGTCATTGCTGCACGAGACATGGTGCATGCTTTCTAAGCTTTTCTCATGGGCCACAGTAATGGCATGGCAACCCATGGATAGGGTCAGATCCATATGCCACTCGTCTTCACGATTAAATTGAGATTTGGATGGGTGGATTATGAAATCCATGTAACGGGCATATGTGTTGCCAAACTCAACCTCAGTCTACGGTCTACACTCGCAAGCTCCACTATCACATGGCTTTCAACAAAAACCTTATATTTTCCTTCACAAATATGGTCTTTCCAAACAAATGTTCCAGTCAAATTCTATCCATGTTCCACAAAATTCCCTAAAACCCCTTTCAAAAAGGAGGCATAATAGAGCATTTAAAAAAAAATGATGAAAAGGGGTTATTTAAAAGAAGGACGGCATGAAAACAATTCCTAAAGGATCCATCACACACACACACACACATAAAAAAGATAAATTCTAAACACAAAATTCCCCAAACACAAGAAGAGGCATTCATATCCCCTTCTGACCTCTATCATTGGTCTCGTAGAATTCGATGAGCATAACGAGTGGTGATTTGTATGGTTAATTTCTTGTAGGAGAAAAACATTATTCCATACTGATTTATATGGATTAAAACTGGCTAAATAGCATAAACGAACATAGTAATTTTCAGTCCATTTAAATAGCATAAACGAACATAGTAATTTTCAGTCCATTTAAAAATGAATCCTCCTACGATTACAACAATTTGGTATCTCAACAGAGTATTTCGTAGTTGCATCACTTTCGTTTCAAATCGGGTCAACAAAGTCTTGAGAGGTTAGGAGGGGGTAAACCGTCCGTTATTGGGCTCCTCCCCGTTCTGACCGCTGCCTCGGCGACCCGTTCGGCGGTCGCCCCTGCTCGCCGCTTGTTTATTCCTCGCAGTGCGTGACCCGGCAGCTGGTATACGCCCCTCCCCTGCTGCACAATTAAACAAGTCGCTTGTAGCCAACAGCACAATTAATTAATTAATTAATTAGAGTCACAGTAATCCAGCAGCGCCAACGACCGGACTGCAACCCCAGCGACAAGCGACGGCGTGGCACGGGCAGCGCGTCGGGCTCTGAGCCCCTCGCCTCCTCCCACGCCCGCCGTCGCCGACCCCGAGAGCTCCAGCCTCTTCTTCTTTCTCCGTGAGTCGGAGCTGTCTGCCTCATCCTCACTGCCTCTGCCTCCGCGTGTGTGCATCACTGCCGTGCCGCTGCGCCCGCTCCCGCAATAAATAACTTGCCTCTCTCTCTCTCCTCCGTTCTCACCGGTCACCGCCCGCGCCCTCTCATCCAGGGACTCGCCTTGACTTTTCACGTTGCGTTTGAGCGGTGCTGCTGATCTGCGGTTCCTCTTCTCTCCACTCCACACCTGACCTGACCACCCGAGAGGGCAAAATCCTCCTCCCTCCTGCGCGGCGGCGGCGGCGGCGGTCTCCGTGCGGGTGTTTCTGTCCGGCGTTTACTTGCTCGGCCAGCGCGGCATTGCGGGAGGAGGAGGGGAGATCGGAGGCGTGATCGATGGGGAACTGCGTGGCGAGCGGGGGCACGACGACGGTCACGGCGGCAGGTGCTGCAGGGGAGGACGGGAGGCGGCGCGGGAGGAGGTGGAAAGCGCCGCGAGAGGAGCAGCTCGGTTCGGTCCCGGTCGGATCTTCTCCAACGACGGCCGCAGCCGCACCGCCGCCGTGTTCACGCAGCAGGGGCGGAAGGGGATCAATCAGGACGCCATGCTCGTCTGGGATGTAAGCCACGGAATCTCTCGCCTCTCTCTCCTGTTCCTCCCGCCGTCAATTTGTTCCACAGAGGAAGAGGATGGTGTGGTGGTAATGGTGGTGGAGTGTCTGTCGCCTTGGCAGGGGTTCGGCGGGGAGGAGGACGTCGTGCTGTGTGGCGTGTTTGACGGGCACGGCCCGCATGGCCACCTGGTGGCGCGCAGGGTCCGCGACGCGCTGCCGCTGAAGCTCATGTCCGCGGTGCGCGCGTCCAAGGCTGGCTTGGACATACCCGCGGCCGCGTGGAGGAAGGCCTTTGCGAGCGCCTACAAGGCCATGGACAAGGATCTTCGCTCCCACGCCATCCTAGATTGCTTCTGCAGTGGCAGCACCGCCGTTACCGTCCTCAAGCTCGTACGTGCCACCGGACTTGACACGAGTCTGCTATTCATCCCTCCTCGCAGCAACATATGTCAAATCAATTCTGAGCTGTACACAGTCCACTGACGAGCGGTTTCTGCACGCAGGGCTCGGATCTCTACATGGCCAACATTGGTGATTCACGCGCCGTGCTAGGCTCAAGGAACGGCGGCAGCGGCGGCGGCATGGTAGCCGTGCAACTGACTGTTGACCTCAAACCGGATGTTCCCAGTAGGCCTCCATATTCTCCCTCCTCCATTATTTCAGGTTTATAATAGATGAGAAAATTGCATATTTGGGACTCCAATAGTAGCGCTTCACAGATTTAGGACTCCAAAAGTTGAATTCGTAAAAATAGCACTCCAAACGATGGACATTTGATTTTATAGCCATTATACGTATTTTCTATATTTTTTAATCCATATACATGTATTTGCCAACTAAAAGGACTAGTTTACCCTTGTGATGCTGTTGCATCACGTACGTGAAAGGTGAAAGGTACGACGTTTCGAGCCGCCGGCCCTAATCTCACGATCCCGACGTCGTCCCGTCTTCTCGCCGAGGGATCTCACCTGCCGCCCACGGTCTCCCCACCGCGATCCATAGCCTGCGGCACCAGCATCCAAGGACGGCCACCGGCCCGACGCCATGGTGGGCTGTTCCCATGGCCAGGGAGGAGGCAGCCATGGCGTGGCCTCGCTGGCCGCTGTAGACGTGCTCGACCAGGCCGGCGAAGGCCTGGACGCAGCTGCAACTGATGATCTGGCTGCTCCGGCCGGCCAAGACATGGCAGCGTTGCCTGCCCAAGGCCTGGCAGCGGCCGTGGACAGCTGGCCACGCCCGACGGCCCCATGGATGACGAAGCCCCACCATCCAAATGGTCACGAGCAAATGGTCACAGGGGTAAAATCGTCCACCCAAGTCACAAATACATGAAGAAGTATTAAAAAAAGATAAAAATACGCCTAATGGTTATAAAATCAAATGTCCAACGTTTGGAGTGCTATTTTTACGAAGTCAATGTTTGGAGTCTTAAATCTGCGAAACGCGATGATTGGAGTCCTAAATATGCAATTTTCTCATAATAGATGTGGTGCTGTGTTAGGAATTTGAGTGTTAATGCGACCTTCTGTCATTTCAGGCGAGGCAGAACGGATCAAGAAGTGCAGGGGCAGGGTGTTTGCTCTGCAGGATGAACCGGAGGTGCCGCGGGTCTGGCTGCCGTTCGATGACGCGCCAGGCCTGGCAATGGCCCGAGCGTTTGGTGACTTCTGCCTCAAGGATTATGGTGTCATTTCGGTTCCAGATTTCTTCCACTTGTCGCTGACAGAGAAGGATCAGTTCGTCATCCTTGCATCGGATGGGGTAATTTTCTCCTCCACTTTACTGCTCTCTGTTCATTCTGGATATTTGCACTTGCAAAGATATGAATTTGAGAGTATCTCTGCCCCCAGCAAAATCTTGCCCTTATCTTTCATCATAACATGATTAGTTGCAATGTAATGTCAATCTGCGGCACTTTCGCATTCGTGATCTAAGTAGCTGCACATGGTGGGCCTTCAGGGTCCAGGATGTCCCGTGCATTTCATAGACTCTAAAACAGAATTCGTGATCATACCTACAAGTGATCCAGTCTTTTGACTTCAAAATGTTTTAGCTTTTAGGGGTTGGTTGATAAACTGTCATCATGGCAGGTGCAAGGATAATAATTTCTGCCATGGGTCCCTTTCGTGCCTGCTGCATAGATAATGATTAGCCAGCTTCACACCCTTCTCCATTGCACCGTCACCACCTGTTGTTATGTGCGGTCCTTCATCTGTTAAATCTTCTCCATGTTCAAGTTGAGAGGACCAGTTGGTTTGTTAGCTGTGATGAGATCAGGTGCACCTTCCTACTTGAACAATTGGACATTAAGCCTGTGGCAAGGGACTCTTCATTGCATTTGATAAAATAAAAATTATCAAGGGCTCTTCAATTAGGGAAAATTAAGATTCCCAGTTGATGATATTTGCTTCTGAGCAATGTGGATTTCTGCATATTGATAGATAATCTTTCTTTAGACAACTTATTTATCACAGGTCACTATGTCGCTGTTATAAAGTTCAGGTACCAATCAAAAATTAAGAGTGAAGTATTTAACCATACCAATTGTTTTAATGAAGATCGCTCTTTAATGAAACTGATTCTCACTTGTTCAAAATTCTCCTTTTGATCCATACATCCTCGCTTGAACGCACTTTTGATTAGTGCGCCCACAGTACATTTGCCTAAATAACATATACTATCAAAAGTGAGATTTTGTCCTGGTAGAACTTTGAGCCCTTTGTTGAAATGATTGTGGTTGGTGAACATAGTTTATTTTTCCATATGTAATGGACTTCTCTATCGCTTTTCAAACATTCCTTTAATGGACAACCAATTGGGTCGATTTTTAAGTCACTGTCTGCGTAGTAGTAGTTGGTTTTACCTTTTGCCACTGTTTCTTATTGCGATTGTCAAAGCATGCTACTTTAGTCCCTTTTAGCATCCATGTTTTCTAAGGAAAAAAAGTTTTAAAGAGCATTCGTGTGGAATCAGCAAGAGTGTTTTTATTGGTCCGCTTATGGATGTGTTTTTTAATCTCATATTTGTCCTTCCGTCTTCTCTTGTTTGGCTCAGTTCCTCTGTTTCTATGTAGTTGTACTTAATGAAATTATATAAGATGCACTGCCACTTGGCAGAATTGTGCTTTTATATATCTAATGCTAATGCAAATCATGCAGGTGTGGGATGTCCTTAGCAACCAGGAGGCTGTTGACATTGTGGCATCATCCCCAAGCCGATCTAAGGCCGCCAAATCCCTAGTCGAGGCTGCTACTCGTGAATGGAAAACCAAGTACCCGACATCAAAGATCGACGACTGTGCAGTGGTTTGCCTATATTTGGACGGCAAAATGGACCATGAACGTGACTCAACGGCCTCCATGGACAACATCAGCCTCGACGAAGGTTCAGTCGCAGACCCAAATGAAGGTCAGGAGCAGGAGCCAGCGCTGACCCGCAACTTCACGGTCAGGACAGTAGCCGGAAGCGCCCATGAGAAGGCACTGTCGGGGGCGGTAGATGCGGTTATGGCTGGCGCAGCCCACGATCAGAATTGGTCGGGTCTTGATGGAGTGACACGGGTGAACTCGCTCGTCCAGCTTCCCAGGTTCTCCGTGGAGAAGGCGATTGGCTGATGAGCTACAATTCTTTGGTTTTTAATTAACTTATTTTCTTGTGTTTGAAAATCTAGTTTAGTTGCCTGTTGTTTGAGAGGAAAGGTAGAAACGAAATATGGTCTTGTGGTTTGCATGGGCGCGTAGCTAGTGTTTGAGGCTTTGAGCCACTGTGGTTAGAGAGTGAGCTGCGACTTTTAACACAGCAAAATTGTGCTTTCTGAAGTACAAAGGGCTCATCCTGTCTTGTGTTCTACCTTCAGGTATGAAACAGCAAGGGGACACACCTTTTGTTCAGAGCTTGCAATTTTGCTGTGTTTAAACGAACAGCTCGTGCTTCTTAAGCACAGTGGGCGCAAACGCATGCTAGGCACCAGTCATCTGGGATGATGACGCTGTCGGGTGACCTGTAAATTCCACCAGCGTCCACCGGCACTTGGCTTTGTAAAGAGAGAGACGTGTGTCTGGGCTTTTGCCGGGTTGTGGCTTTCGTTGACAGGGCGCGGTGCGCTGTATCGGCTTTATCCATCGATCTGCATCTGCATGGTGCTCTGCTTGCCATGGCACCCGACCTTGCGTTGGTTCCTTGCCATTTTTGCCCTTCTCGGTAGCCGTACGCCATCTTGTCTGGAATGTAATGGCACTCTCAATGCAAGACTCTATCGTAGGGTTAAGATTATTTATTTATAATATTTTGCTGATGTGACAGTATATTTATTGAAGAGAGAGGGTGAAAAAACAAGACTTCAAAGTCTTATTTAGACTCTAAATCCATAATATTCGAAGTAATAAATAGGTTTAGACTCTATGATAGAGTCTGTATTGGTATTGGGAGTGCACTAATGTAACCTGCTGCCGAAATGTGCTGTATGAGTTGAGCTGTACACCAGCAGTACAGGTACCCGTGCGAGGTTTCGTCGTGGATCTAATCGCTTGCACCTGATTTGGCAAATCCCTAGTACCATTTCTGCACTCCCCTACCTGATTACAATGAGTGTGTAGCTGTATTGCACAGTAAGAGCTGTAGGTTGCACTGATGGTAGTAGACTGTACTGTACTGCAAGGCTTTGAACAGAAACGATGGGCCATGGAAAGTTAAAAGGCCTTTTTTTGTACGAGGTACCGCATGACAGAGAATCTTACAAGTATTTTTTTTTTGTTTCTGCTAGTGATAAATTAGTTAATTTTATTGTGAGAGAAAAATAATGTACCATAATTGATAAGCTACTGATAAGTCTGTACGTGAATCTTGATCTGCCAAGTATTCCCCCTATTCTCGACGTCTCGAGGCTGCAGCTCTGTGGGGGACGACACTGCCATAATGAAATGGAGTAGAAAGGCACTTGTTTGTTTGTTTTTTTGTTGACAACACATGGCACTTGTTTGTTGTAGTAGCAATAACAATGAAGTTACTGTAGATGCACGATGCGACTGGTGCGTGGTGGACAAGAAGCGACCCTTGCATGGTGCCAAGGACGACCGGTTGAAGCGACCCTTGCCGTGCCAATGAATAACAATCCTATTTTCGCAAAAAAAAAAAGAAGAAGCAAGAATAATAATCATTCAGGACGTGCCCTGTTGGCTGTTGCCTGCACGGTTTATGTGAACCACGGAGAAATGTCGCGTGCAGAGTTGCAGGCCGTACGTGACCAGACCGATTGGTCAATTCCCGAGCCGATGCCGACGCTGAAGAGACCAAGGAATGGTCAAATCTGAATAGGCAGCAGCACGCACCACTCGCACCTGCCTGCCAATAGCACCCAACCCAGCTGCACCCAGCTGTCTAGAGCTTGACAAGCGACGCCGCGAAATCGAATCCCTTCCGCGACGCGACAGGCAGGGTGCCTTCCAGCCAGCGCGCACTCGCACGCCACGCCACGACGCGGTCCCAAGCAAGTCCTCGGGCCACTGCCCGCCGGGGCCCCTTGCCTCTGGTGTCTGGTCCGCGCCCGCGACCACACCAGCCAATCCGCCGAGGCCAGGCCCGCGAAAGGGTCAGAAAAATCCGGGAAACGCCACTGATCATCGGGCGGGCTCGGTTGGTCGTGGTCAAAAACACGATCGAGTCGTCGAGCACGCGCGAAAGCTGTAAAGCTTCCCCTGCGGCTTGGGTTCCAGCTCGGCTCGCGGCCGCGGCACTAGCTACCGCGTGCGTGTGGGTGTGGCATATACATGACACATATATATATAAACAAAGAAAAACTGCGACTAGAGGAGAACGGAACGGGGACGGGAGCAGCAGCGACGGGGGAGCCTAGTACTGTACGTCGAGCTTTGCCAGGGTAGGCGTCAACGATGATGAGTTCTCGCGCGGCGTCAGCGTCGGCGGCGGCCGGAGGAGAGCATCGCCGTCACCACGTCACGGCGGCGTGCGGTGGGCTGCCGCGGCCCATCATCAGGCCTGTTCCGGGCGCGGCAGGCCCAGCACCACGGCCTGCGACGCCGAGGCCGGAGTTTAACTGGTGGGGCGCTGGCGCGCGGCTGCAGGCGGCGCCGAGGCGGCCGAGGAGCAGCAGGGGCGCATGCGCGCGCGTGCCCACGGGGAAAGGGAACCGGGAGCTCGTGAGGCGGGCGCTCGCACCGCCCGCCACGCGCGCCCGGGGACGCAGCGGAGCCGTCGTCCTCATGAGGAGGTGGAGCTTCCGGCCCGCGCCCAGCCGCCTGCGCGACGCGTCGTCGCTCTCCTCGCACCCGCAGTCCCCTGCGTCGCCGCGGCCACGTCCGCCCTCGTGATCGATCGTCGCCGCCACCGAATTCTTTGATTCGTCTTTAGTGCAAAAGGAAATCTTCCATCTGTACAGCAGTTCAGGATTTGTAGGTTGTCATGTTTAGTGAGAACGGTGTCAACAATCGTTTTTATGCAAATGCTTCGATTCGGATCCATACGGACCCCACGTTTTTTTTGCCATTGTGATCGACATTATCATCGTGCAACTATTGTGTCATGTAGCCAGATTAACTCGAGGTCTCGAGCTATCGTGATCTGAACCTCTCACGTGACAAGTTTAGTAATCCAAATGGTCATTTTAGAAGTTTGGAAACCTAGACAATACTACCTCGAGCAAAATTCAAAAATCAAATGTGTGTGCCTGTGCCGTTTTTGTTTTGTGTGGCTGTACACATTCACCTGTTGAATGCTGGAGGCCGGATGTTTTTTCCATAATCTAAAAAAAAAATATTATCACCATAGACCAAGGATCGTTGCTTTTACACAACTTCAAACAATTGATTGTTCCATAATGTTCCTGAAAAAGCATGACTCCTTGAAATGCAAAATTTCCATGACAACTACTCCGGTTGCTCCTTACAGACATTGCAAGTCGATTGCTTCTGGTGGACTGTGCCAATATCAGACGCTCACGGATACTTCCTCAATCTCGATGCCTGTTCAACGACAGAGGGAAGATCAGCATGCTCGTTAAACAATCCGAGCGGTAGTAAACAGCCTGACCAGTTTCCAACCGTTGCAGCTGAAATGAACAATCTGGTGCAGGACGATATACATATTACAACCAGTTCAGCATTGTCTTCTCCTGGTTTGAGCAATCATATGATTTTTACAATGGGAGTAGTATTCTCTTTAAGTGCTCGATTATTGACTGAAGCAGTTCGATAGTGAATCTGTAAAGATCGCAATCCAACGACATTGTTGGTTATTTACAGAAGTACTGTCATAACGAGACTTCATAGAAGTATAACATGACTTCAAGACATGATGAGTCTCCAGTTACCATGGCAGAAAGTGGGGATCCGGCTCTCAACCGTTGTGGGGCTCGCTTGCCTCTCGAAAAAAATCCATCCATGTCACTCCTAATAATCACCCATTGATGGCACCAGCCTCAGGGTACAATTCAGAAAAATGAGATGATGTTCCACTTTCCCTCCGCCGTAGATTCCTGAATGGTAAGCAGCCGAAGATATGATTGACCTGATCTTATCATGGTGAATGGATTTTTCTACGGAGTAGTTTTTATTCAGAATAGTGCGTTTAGAGTGTTGGACTTGTTTTTTTTTTTCCTTTTTTGAGGGTCGATGTAAACCTGTGAACTCGCAAAGAGCACAAATGTACACTATGTGTTCCAAATTATGTCATTTTAATTTTGTGCTAAAGTCAAATTTATCTAGCTTTGATCAAGTTGCCCTATCAAGATATTTGATGAAAATTAATAAAACTATTAAGATGCTTTAGAAGTTTATGTGTTTTTTCTATGAACTTTACCAAAGCTTTAAAAATGTTGAATTCATAATAAAACTAAAATGGCAGCGTAATTTAGATCAGAGGGGTGATACAGGCATACAGCCACTTTTTGAAGCACACAATCCTACGAAAAAGTCTAAACACTATGAATTTCTCCTAGTGTTTTTAAGTAGTAGTAAAACAATAAAACAATACCAGTAATCATAACACATGAGAATTCTCACTAGGAGATATTTACTAGGGAAAGTTTATACTAAATTTTAACTACTAAAATACTCCCTCCGTATCAGAAATAGAAGACATTTTAGACAAGGTTTGAGTCAAACATTGAGAATATAAATCATCTATAACTTTTAAATTATTGAGTTTGCAAATGTAAAAATTATATGAATAGATTTGTCTTGAAAAATATTTTCATAAAGTATACATATCACTTTTCCATAAATATTTTTATAAAAACAAAAGGTCAGACCGTGTCACTGTCATAAACGTCTTCTATTTCCGATTCGGAGGGACTAGGAGAACTCCACCTCACTAGGACCTCACTAGGAGAACTTTTGGACTGTGATAGTGAAAGTTTAGTGCGAAAGCAAGGACATTGGCAATACTAATCCAGGCATACAGCCACTTCTTGAAGTACTCAAAACGTTCACAATACTGGTTTCCGACCTGCTAATGTTCACAGGAATCATAATGGAAGTGGCCTCCAAAATTGAACAATACAAAATTAAACTAGAGTGGCCTAAGACTTTGGATATGCAGTAACACGAAGACAGGACTACCAACAAACTCATCTTTTCTCTTTGGCACTCACAACTTCAGCTCACGTCTGACACTTAAAGCGGGCAGGGTGGTACTTCGAGTGTTGTACCAGCCTGGATCTGGCCCCATCCGATGAGGCGCCAATGCTTCTCAACACGACGGCTCAGAGCAACCTTCTCTCCTCGGCTCGTGCAGACAGGAGCGGTGAGCTGTAGCTTGGCGAGATCGTTCTTAACAGCGAGCACGCGAGCTCCAGTGGACATGGATCCTATGTTAAGCATGAGGATCTCACCCTTGGTGAGCTTTGACACCTTCCCTGCCTTCTCTGTACCTTTCGTCCTCACCCCCAATAGCCTCCGGAGTAGGAAGAAATTGATCTGCAAAGCAAATGTTCAGTGACATACTTAAGTTTAGCAACTATTTTTGTCCATCTAAAATTATGGAGCAAAGATTTTACAAACCTCAAGCTCTACATAAACATCAGGTAGTGAACCAACTTCACCGAGAACCTGGCCAACCAGCCTATCAGCACGCGTTAGAGTTGGGTCCATGGTTGTTCCCACACCAATAAGCCCTCCTGGGACAGCAAATTGGAGTTCATTCTGCTCAGCATAGAGTGAGACAATCCTTGAGTAGATTGGGGTGCACTTAATGTTCCCAGTCTCATCTTTCATGACAATGCCAGGGCGAACTTCAATCTTCTGGTTCACCCTCAGAACTCCCTGTAAAAAAACCATTGTTATTTGTTCATATTAAACACAACAAAAATAGAATGGTAGCACCATGACTAAGATGTACATACCCTGAGGATACTGCCACCAGCTACACCACCCCTAATTTCATCAACCTCTGAACCAGGCTTGTTAACATCAAAGGAGCGAATAACAATCATGTTGGGAGGCGAGGTAAAGTTCCTTTCAGGGATGGGGATTTTCTTCACAATGTATTCACAGATAACATCAATGTTGTATTTCAGTTGGGCAGATATAGGCACCACAGGTGCACCTTCAGCTATTGTTCCCTGGTCAAATGAACATAAAAGGATCAGACCATGAAAGAGAAGACACAGTAACAAGAGAGATGGTGATAAGTACTGAATGGTGCCGCAAAGAAACATTGAGTATTGACCTGGATGAATTTTTGGATTGCTTCATGTTGATTCATCGCTGCACTTTCCTGGATAAGATCAATCTTGTTCTGCAGAATGATGATATGTTGAAGACGCATGATTTCAACAGCAGCAAGATGCTCAGATGTCTGGGGCTGTGGACAACTTTCATTTGCTGCGATCAAAAGAAGAGCCCCATCCATGATAGCAGCTCCATTAAGCATTGTAGCCATGAGAATGTCGTGTCCCTGTTCAAGGAGATAGGTATTGTTGAAACATACAATTGTTTCCTATATCATAATTGATCGATATCAAATGAAATGTCAAAGAAACTAATATAACCATTTTTTACCATATTCCTTTTAGCTGTAGCATAACATCATTAACCACTAAAAGTTTAATGCAACTACAACTCCATGATCAAGATTGACATAGTGCAAAACAAAATATAACTATATGCAGCGTGGTAAAAAGCTTATCACTTGTCACTTGCATGCAGCGATGTTAGTAAGGATTTAGGGGGCACAATATAATTACGCCTCGAATGTTTAAAATCTAGTACAACAGAATAATGCTAGGAGAAAAGTGGTAAAGATTTTATCATACCGGGCAATCAACAAAAGAAACATGTCTCAGGAGCTTCATTCTAGTGTTTTCAAATCCAGGCACATCACATGGAGGGCCATCTTCTTTTCCGCTTCCATAGGCCCTTAATTTAAATGAAACAAAGTCAACACATGGTGCACAAGGGATTCATGACACAGCATATAATTCTTCGCATTTGATCAGCAAATCTAAATAATAATATATAATACATTTTTTGAACGATCAGTCATTTGAGAGTTCAAGCATGATCTTTGAAACATATAAACCAGTAAATGAATTGTATGAACAGAAAAGATTCAGCATAGGCTAAAGCTTAGAACAATCATGCTGACTTCTTCATTATTAACAAGTAACAGAATAGAAAGACATGATCTTAACACAGAACTCTGACATTTAGTGTATGATAACTGATAAGCATACTTGTAGCACATTGGTCGCGGACATTTGTCATCCTCACATTTGTAGATTTTTGCATTAGCGTAACCCAGCTTTATAGTAATGTTACGTTCCAGCTCATTCTTGAACCGAACAGTCTACAAAGCCAAAGTTAAGCCATCAAAAAATTTGTAGAAAACAAATAACATATCAAGCACAAACATGGTGAAAAAACGATTGAGACTGAAAAAAGATCAGTTGCTAACCAGTCTGTCATTGTAACAGATGCTGAGAAACAAAAGCACAAACCAGAATAGTTCCTAACTAAGGAATATAATCAATATTTTTATGTTATGGTAATATACTAATATCAAATAAATCCCCAAAAAGTTCCCTCAGCCATATATTTAACAAAATTGTACATGTATTCCTTGCATGAATTTCAAACCTTCCAAAGCAGTTTTGCCCACTAATGTACCAAATTCTAAAATCTGCGTCTAATCACTACATGTCAGTAACATGGTGAAGACATAAGCACATACAGAAAGATGACACGTAAAACTTACACCAAATACATAGCTCGGATTCAATGCTTGAAAACAAATATTATACTGGAATATGTAAATCACACCTGAACTCCAGATATAGCTTTCACAACAGTAGACTTTCCATGAGCCACATGGCCAATGGTACCTAAGATATTTGTAGAAAAACATTATGCTATACTGCAGGAGGCCTCATTCACATAAAATTTGAATAAATACATATACATGCCATTTACAAATTCATCGGAAGCTAAAAAAATAGAAGTGACTGATTGTTCACAAATCGAACGTTTTTTGTATTTATACATATATTATAAAATGTGCCATGTACATCTTTATTAGACAAAAAACATCATATAAGTGGTAGTTAGATATCTTACCAGTCAAAATAGTGATGTGGGACAACAACAAACAACAAAGGTTTATCGCGATATTAGGTGAATACGAGATTTCAGTCTGATATAAATGGCTTATAAGGAGATGCATCCATAGGGAAGAAAAAGGTTCCAACATCTTAAGTATCAGAAAAGAAATGTGGGATGAAACTCAAGAATTATTATGCATGAAGACAGGGCTGCAAGAAATGTCGGATAAATTACCACCGTGGAGTTCATTGCACGGTGCCACAAACAAAGAGCTCAATGCTAGTGACAGATGGCTGAATCATTATTCTAGAAATCAGAATAGCTTTTGTACATAAGAAAACTTCAAAGAAACTAATTAAAGCAATGGAACAGTACAGCCACGGTAAAGGGATTGCATCCATACCAATATTGATTGTTGCTTGGCGTGAGATAACTTCAGGTGACAGTGGGTGAAGCTTTGTCACATCAAGTTTGCTTAAGTCCTGTTCCATCAATCCACGACGAGCCATCTTCGAAACTGCACAGCGGTAACTGGAAAGATAAACCTAGTTTCTTGTTCAGTCCATGCTGACTCAATACCGTACCACACCGATCCAGAACACATGGGCAGGCAGGACCAGCTATTAACATAAATTCCATAATATAAGGACACAGATGCATCAAGTCTTAACCTCTAATCGCTACTCAGCCAGGTGCGAACTTAACGTTGGATGGGCGTTCAGCTGATCACCAAATCCCTGTTCTGGGAAATTTGGATCGGACAGCTTGCAGCAGAGCTGGTAAGAACAAATTGCCTCCAATCAGGTCAGGGTTCCTCACCAATCAGGGATAGGCCCAGTAAAAAACATGGGCGTACACACATACACCCGGTAATTTTTGCAATAAAATCGAAGTTTGTAAGCATAATATACTATACAGTAGTAATTAGATCGGATCCGAACACATAACGCGCGATGGTCCTGTCTTCAACCCAGGGTTCCAAAAAGGGGAACTAAGCGCAAGCTTCAGCGCGCTGAAACACTAAGCGGACGGGTAGCGCTTCGCTATGGGGTATGAGCGCTCCCAAAGCGGCGCGACGCGACCGCCCGCTCCCCGCCGGCTGCACGCGGCGCGCAGGGAAGCCACAGGGACCGGGTGCCGTAGACGGTCCAGCGGAGACAGGAGTGGAGAGGGAGGTACGTACCGCAGGGTCGCCGGCCGGTGTGCGGAGGACGGAGGCGAGGGCGAGAGGGGGAGCCGCTGGCAAAGCAGGAACTGAACAAGAAACTAGGTTTATCAGTCCATGCGAGAGGAACTGCGGCGGCGGGGAGGCAGACTGGGAGGGGAACTGAAAGGAGGTATTCTCATGTGGGCTTCGTTGGGCTGATGGGCCGAGGGAATGAGTTCAGCCTATGAGGAAAGTTGGACGAAAGTTGGGTGTGGACTAAATAATGGCCTTTTAGATGGGCCACAAAACAAAAGCCTATACTATTATTTGTTTCTTTTTCTTTTAACATCTTTTGACATAATATGTATCATCTATCTATATCTATAGTACACTAACATATTTATCTGAAATTTTGTGAAACACATCAACCTCCATTACTTTTTATTGATTCCAGACTGACCGTCGTCTAGGAAGCCCGCTCCATTTCTATCTTAAACTTGAGACTGACGTCTATTGGGCTTCCTAGACTCCTCTTATGATTTCGATAGAAATCCGACACATATAGCTTCATAATTAGATGTTTAGGGCGAGAAGTAAGAATCCTAAATTTATGATAGTGAAGAAGCTTTATTCTGTACCATATGAGGAACATGTAAAACTAAAATGATATCATTTTCTACGTGCGCTGAGTGAGGGATATGCTACTTCAACTGGGACGTATGAACCACAGGATGAATGCGACATGCATCAAGTAACATATGCCACAATGTCACCTCAAATTAGAAAATTGTTTGAAAAATCCTTGGAGATACTCTAAGGTGATTCAACTATGCAGCTAATGCTTACCTTATAATGTCTCCCTTTCTTATCCTTATAAAGGTTTATTTTTAAAGTATATGTACTTAGAATACACTTTTTTTGTCATGCAATCCCCTAAATATGTAAAATAAATAGAAAATTTACATGCGATTAAAGTATCTGAATTAGAGAAAAATGGTGAAGACAACATGTTTGAGACGCCTCACAGCTCACATGTCTTATTTTCAAACTGATAAGAAAGCAAGACATATGGGTTTAGCTTGACATAAATTATGTATTTTTCATTAGATATGTATTACAACGTAGAATAATTAAATTATTTAAGACATAAAATGAACAAGCTCTTATTTAATCATTGAAATCATTATGGGCTTGCGTATATGTTTTTTTTTTGATACACAATACAATAGTGCAATATTTCTACATTGGAAAAAAAAATTCATCGCTCTTCCTCAATATTTGATTCAAAAATCACTCTTTAAATTCTCACATTAATGCGCATGAAAATCATTTAGTTCAATAAATGGTTGATGGCTTGAGTTATGTGTTAGGTATATTAAAAATTATGGACTTCATTAGTGTGTTGAGGACCAAAATATATAGCCAACATACTTATGAGATAATGATCAAGGCTTGTTTTAACATATAAATACTCTTTTCTAAATACAAGCCTAACTAGAAAAAAATTATGAAAATCTACCCTCCCACCTCCCCTATAAAAATAGAAGAGATGGAGGTGTGAGTGACCTGACTATTAATTAATTTTCACTCTTGCTTTCCCCTCTCATATTTCTTTGGTTTAAGACCAATATTCTAAAATTCTCTAGCATCACAAAACACTTAAATGTTTAAGAGTAACTTAAAAAGACTTGGCAAAAATCAATGACTAAACTCAAGATTTAGCCGACCTCTAAAATAAAAAATCATACAAAAAAATAAAAAACTCCAATAGTCTTTCTAATATGACAAATCATATGGCTAGCGGAACGCTTTATTTAGCATTTGAGAACTTCGGGATAGATGACTTGCTACTTTAGAAAAACAAATACAATATTTATTGGATAACAACGCTTAAAACGCTTAAACATGCTTAAGCACGTTTAGCTTTTAGTTAGTAGGTCATCGCTCGCCTAGCGCTTAACACCTTTGCAACCTTGTTTCAACCTTGCGACAGTCGTCTTCCTGCACCCCTCCTGCGACCTCATCCCCTCTTCGCCCTCCACCACAACCTTCCTCCTCGCCACCGCAGGCGCGGCTAGGGCTCGCCGCCTTCTTTCCCTCCCCCACTCTCGCCGGAGATCGACCATGGCCAGCGAGCTCACACCCCTCCTCCTTGGCCCGGACGCCGCTACCACCACCAAGGACCCCTAAACTGCCCGGCCTTTGTCAGCGTGGCCGACCCGCCTCTCCCCGGCCGGGCCCTTCTATAGTCCGTCGAAGTTGGCTTTTTCTTCCTCTCCGAAGAACTCCTCCGCCGTCCTCCGCCGTCGTCTTCATCTCCTGTGGACTCAAATCCAGGAGGAGCGGGAGGAACCACCCTAACTCGCCGGTGCTAAGTAGCTATTCCGTTAAGTCAGGGGGCATACCTAGTGGGTGTTCGTCGTCAGCAAGGGCAAAGCACAACGTAGACCTGGGCACCTGGTAGGGTTTAGTGCGGCGGAGGGGGTCACCCAGTCATCGCTGTTAGTGCTGAGGAGAAAGAGAGCAAGTGTCTTCAACCGTGAACGGGAAAAGAAAGAGGATCGGGCTTGTCTGATATAAGTGATAAGGCAGATGTTAGCGTCCGAAGTCCAATCCCGACGCATTTCAATGTTGGTCTAGATACGCGATTGAGATCCTTCTGTATCTCCTTAGATAACCCATCAATCATAACAACAAACATGTGTGTTGCACGTGCATAGCTACTAGTGACTAGAAAAAAAAATAGATTTTACGCTACTCAAACTATTCAAACTGTCTCATTTACTTTACCAAATGGTTCTAAAATAGTTTTGGCTAATGTGTTACCATATAAATCATCGCATGCGCTGTCATGTTAGTCGGTAGTCACAAAGGAGATAAATTGGTTCTGCTCCTATGGATTGAAACCAATATCTAGAGCATGCTCCTCATTTCGTTATTAAATTATATTTCAATACCTCTCAATTTCTAGGAACCAAACATGGTTGTGTGAAATTAGTGGTTTGGTTCTGCTCCTATGGATTGAAACCAATATCTAGAGCATGCTCCTCATTTCGTTATTAAATTATATTTCAATACCTCTCAATTTCTAGGAACCAAACATGGTTGTGTGAAATTAGTGGTTTGCCTTTCTGCATACTCCTTTTGTCTTGTGATACTATGCCTTCTAAAATTTTTGGACAACTTAAGAAAATTCTGAAACGCGCAGGTACTCATGGATTAATCTAATTTATTTTCTTTTTGACAAGCATTGACTATTTGCATATAGCTACCACATATGGCCACTGTTTAGTACCATGAGAGAAACATTTTTCAGATAAGTTGTAAATAAATATGAAAAATATGTTTATCTAAGAAATTGGTAGGGCTCTGCTTCTGCACTCCATAGTTTTCCTTAAAAAAAGATGTTTCTTGGGTGAATTGACGGCGGAGGGAGGACTAAGCTAGCATATCTTGTCAGAGAGGACACGTTGACTACCTAACGGTGAGTCTTGAACTCTTGATCATCACGCCACGTTGAAGCCAAAAAGGTTTGACAGACAGAGAATGAGCACTGAGATTGAGAAAGGTAGAGAGGGAGAGATGGCGGTGAGCAAGAGAGTGAGGTTTGACAGCATTCACATGTGAGTTGTATGGTTGTAACCGGGTAAAGCATTTCTCCAATGCTGTTTGCGATTAGTACACTGAAATGCTGAATTGATTGTGTGCGATTACTTCGCAAGAGTGTAGGCAAGAGCTTAGAATTGTTGCATGTCTCTGATTTGTGATTTGTGAGCATGTCAGCTACCTATATAGTTTTATATCCCTTTTAATTCTGATGACGGAGTATCTTACCCTTCAAAGTTTAGTACGGCGAGAGTTAGGGGGTGTTTGGTTTATGGTTTACCCCCCTAAAGTTTAGTGGTCACTAAAGTTTAGTGCCCCCTAAAGTTTAGTGCATCAACTAAAGTTTAGGGGGCACTTTACAGGGGTGTTTGGTAGTTTAGGGCCTAAAATCACCTAAGTTTAGCTACTAAAGTTTAGGAGGCTGTAACTAAACACTCTTTAGTTGTAGCGAGCAACGACCGGGGTTGTGGCGCCGGCTGAATTTGATGAGCAGCTGCCCAGCATCACTACGTCAGCGCGTAGAGTACGTACGTTACAATCTCTTTATGCTATACTGCAGGAGGCCTCATTCACATAAAATTTGAATAAATACATATACATGCCATTTACAAATTCATCGGAAGCTAAAAAAATAGAAGTGACTGATTGTTCACAAATCAAACGTTTTTTGTATTTATACATATATTATAAAATGTGCCATGTACATCTTTATTAGACAAAAAACATCATATAAGTGGTAGTTAGATATCTTACCAGTCAAAATAGTGATGTGGGACAACAACAAACAACAAAGATTTATCGCGATATTAGGTGAACACGAGATTTCAGTCTGATATAAATGGCTTATAAGGAGATGCATCCATAGGGAAGAAAATGGTTCCAACATCTTAAGTATCAGAAAAGAAATGTGGGATGAAACTCAAGAATTATTATGCATGAAGACAGGGCTGCAAGAAATGTCGGATAAATTACCACCGTGGAGTTCATTGCACGGTGCCACAAACAAAGAGCTCAATGCTAGTGACAGATGGCTGAATCATTATTCTAGAAATCAGAATAGCTTTTGTACATAAGAAAACTTCAAAGAAACTAATTAAAGCAATGGAACAGTACAGCTACGGTAAAGGGATTGCATCCATACCAATATTGATTGTTGCTTGGCGTGAGATAACTTCAGGTGACAGTGGGTGAAGCTTTGTCACATCAAGTTTGCTTAAGTCCTGTTCCATCAATCCACGACGAGCCATCTTCGAAACTGCACAGCGGTAACTGGAAAGATAAACCTAGTTTCTTGTTCAGTCCATGCTGACTCAATACCGTACCGCACCGATCCAGAACACATGGGCAGGCAGGACCAGCTATTAACATAAATTCCATAATATAAGGACACAGATGCATCAAGTCTTAACCTCTAATCGCTACTCAGCCAGGTGCGAACTTAACGTTGGATGGGCGTTCAGCTGATCACCAAATCCCTGTTCTGGGAAATTTGGATCGGACAGCTTGCAGCAGAGCTGGTAAGAACAAATTGCCTCCAATCAGGTCAGGGTTCCTCACCAATCAGGGATAGGCCCAGTAAAAAACATGGGCGTACACACATACACCCGGTAATTTTTGCAATAAAATCGAAGTTAGTAAGCATAATATACTATACAGTAGTAATTAGATCGGATCCGAACACATAACGCGCGATGGTCCTGTCTTCAACCCAGGGTTCCAAAAAGGGGAACTAAGCGCAAGCTTCAGCGCGCTGAAACACTAAGCGGACGGGTAGCGCTTCGCTATGGGGTATGAGCGCTCCCAAAGCGGCGCGACGCGACCGCCCGCTCCCCGCCGGCTGCACGCGGCGCGCAGGGAAGCCACAGGGACCGGGTGCCGTAGACGGTCCAGCGGAGACAGGAGTGGAGAGGGAGGTACGTACCGCAGGGTCGCCGGCCGGTGTGCGGAGGACGGAGGCGAGGGCGAGAGGGGAGCCGCTGGCAAAGCAGGAACTGAACAAGAAACTAGGTTTATCAGTCCATGCGAGAGGAACTGCGGCGGCGGGGAGGCAGACTGGGAGGGGAACTGAAAGGAGGTATTCTCATGTGGGCTTCGTTGGGCTGATGGGCTGAGGGAATGAGTTCAGCCTATGAGGAAAGTTGGACGAAAGTTGGGTGTGGACTAAATAATGGCCTTTTAGATGGGCCACAAAACAAAAGCCTATACTGTTATTTGTTTCTTTTTCTTTTAACATCTTTTGACATAATATGTATCATCTATCTATATCTATAGTACACTAACATATTTATCTGAAATTTCGTGAAACACATCAACCTCCATTACTTTTTATTGATTCCAGACTGTCGTCTAGGAAGCCTGCTCCATTTTTATCTTAAACTTGGGACTGACGTCTATTGGGCTTCCTAGACTCCTCTTATGATTTCGATAGAAATCCGACACATATAGCTTCATAATTAGATGTTTAGGGCGAGAAGTAATAATCCTAAATTTATGATAGTGAAGAAGCTTTATTCCGTACCATATGTGAAACCAGAAAATGAATAGACTGGATAATCATAGAAGGACCATGTAAAACTAAAATGATATCATTTTCTACGTGCGCTGAGTGAGGGATATGCTACTTCAACTGGGACATATGAACCACAGGATGAATGCGACATGCATCAGGTAACATATGTCACAATGTCACCTCAAATTAGAAAATTGTTTGAAATATCCTTGGAGATACTCTAAGGTGATTCAACTATGCAGCTAATGCTTACCTTATAATGTCTCCCTTTCTTATCCTTATAAAGGTTTCATATTTATTCTATATTTTTAAAGTATATGTACTTAGAATATACTTTTTTTTGTCATGCAATCCCCTAAATATGTAAAATAAATAGAAAATCCACATGCGATTAAGGTATATGAATTAGAGAAAAATGGTGAAGACAACATGTTTGAGACGCCTCACAGCTCACATGTCTTATTTCCAAGCTGATAAGAAAGCAAGACATATGGGTTTAGCTTGACATAAATTATGTATTTTTCATTAGATATGTATTATAATGTAGAATAATTAAATTATTTAAGACGTAAAATGAACAAGCTCTTATTTAATTATTGAAATCGTTATGGACTTATGTATATGTTTTTTTTTGTTGATACACAATACAATAGTGCAATATTTGTACATTGGAAAACAAAAACTTTCATTGCTCTTCCTCAATATTTGATTCAAAAATCAGTCTTTAAATACTCACATTAATGCGCATGAAAATCATTTAATTCAATAAATGGTTGATGGCTTGAGTTATGTGTTAGGTATATTAAAAATTATGGGCTTCATTAGTGTGTTGAGGACCAAAATATATAGCCAATAGACTTGTGAGATAATGATTAAGGTTTGTTTATAACACATAAATACTCTTTTCTAAATACAAGCCTAACTAGGGAAATTATGAAAATCTACCCTCCCACCTCCCCTATAAAAATAGAAGAGATGGAGGTGTGAGTGACCTAGCTATTAATTAATTTTCACTCTTGCTTTCCCCTCTCATATTTCTTTGCTTTAAGACCAACATTCTAAAATTCTCTAGCATCACAAAACACTTAAATGTTTAAGAGAAAAACACTTAAATGTTTGAGAGTAACTTAAAAAGACTTGGTAAAAATCAATGACTAAACTCAAGATTTAGCCGACCTCTAAAATAAAAAATCATACAAAAAATAAAAAACTCCAACACTCTTTCTAGTACGACAAATTATATGGCTAGCGGAACAAGCAAGCTATATTTAGCATTTGAGAACTCCGAGATAGATGACTTGCTATTTTAGAAAATCAAATAAAATAGTCGTGCCTTTAGTTAGTGGGTCATCGCTCGCTTAGCGCTTAACACCTTTTGTAACCTTGTAACCTTGCTTCAACCTCGCGACCTCGCGATAGTCGTCTCCCTGCACCCCTCCTGCGACCTCATCCCCTCTTCGCCCTCCACCACAACCTTCCTCCTCGCCACCGCAGGCGCGGCTAGGGCTCGCCGCCTTCTTCCCCTCCCCCACTCTCGCGCGAAGATCGACCATGGCCAGCGAGCTCACAGCCCCGGCCGTGGCGCCCACGCCCCTCCTCCTTGGCCCGGCCGCCGCTACCACCACCAAGGACCCCTAAACCGCCCGGCCTTTGTCAGCGTGGCCGACTCGCCTCTCCCCGACCGGGCCCTTCTATAGTCCGTCGGAGTTGGCTTCTTCTTCCTCTCCGGAGAACTCCTCCGCCGTCGTCTTCATCTCCTGTGGACTCAGATCCAGGAGGAGCGGGAGGAACCGCCCTACCTCGCCGGTGCTAAGTAGCTATTTCGTTAAGTCAGGGGGCATACCTAATGGGTGCTCGTCGCCAGCAAGGGCGCAACGCAGACCTGGGCACCTGGTAGGGTTTAACGAGAGAAGAAAGAGGGTCGGGTTTGCCTGATATAAGTGATAAGGCAGATGTTATCGTCCGAAGTCCAACCCCGACGCATTTCAATGTTGGGCTAGATACGCGGACGGTTGATATCCTCATGTATCTCCTCAGATAACCCATCAATCATAACAACAAATATGTGTGTTGCACGTGCATAGCTACTAGTGACTAGAAAAAAATAGATTTTACGCTACTCAAACTATTCAAACTGTCTCATTTACTTTCCCAAATGGTTCTAAAATAGTTTTGGCTAATGTGTTACCATATAAATCATCGCATGTGGTGTCATGTTAGTCAGTAGTCACAAAGGAGATAAATTGGTTCTGCTCCTATGGATTGAAACCAATATCTAGAGCATGCTCCTCATTTCGTTATTAAATTATATTTCAATACCTCTCAATTTCTAGGAACCAAACATGGTTGTGTGAAATTAGTCGTTTGCCTTTCTGCATACTCCTTTCGTCTTGTGATACTATGCCTTCTAAAATTTTTGGATAACTTAAGAAAATCCTGAAACGCGCATGTACTCATGGATTAATCTAATTTATTTTCTTTTTGACAAGCATTGCCTATTTGCATATAGCTACCACATATGGCCACTGTTTAGTACCATGAGAGAAACATTTTTCAGATAAGTTGTAAATAAATATGAAAAATATGTTTATCTAAGAAATTGGTAGGGCTCTGCTTCTGCACTCCATAGTTTTCCTTAAAAAAAGATGTTTCTTGGGTGAATTGACGGCGGAGGGAGGACTAAGCTAGCATATCTTGTCAGAGAGGACACGTTGACTACCTAACGGTGAGTCTTGAACTCTTGATCATCACGCCACGTTGAAGCCAAAAAGGTTTGACAGACAGAGAATGAGCACTGAGATTGAGAAAGGTAGAGAGGGAGAGATGGCGGTGAGCAAGAGAGTGAGGTTTGACAGCATTCATATGTGAGTTGTATGGTTGTAACCGGGTAAAACATTTCTCCAATGCTGTTTGCGAATAGTACACTGAAATGCTGAATTGATTGTGTGCAATTACTTCGCAAGAGTGTAGGCAAGAGCTTAGAATTGTTGCATGTCTCTGATTTGTGATTTGTGAGCATGTCAGCTACCTATATAGTTTTATATCCCTTTTAATTCTGATGAGTGAGTATCTTACCCTTCAAAGGTTAGTACAGCGAGAGTTAGGGGGTGTTTGGTTTACCTCTCTAAAGTTTAGTGGTCACTAAAGTTTAGTGCATCAACTAAAGTTTAGGGGTCACTTTAGGAGGGTGTTTAGTAGTTTAGGGCCTAAAATCACCTAAGTTTAGCTACTAAAGTTTAGGGGGCTGTAACCAAACACCCCTTAGTCGTAACGAGCAATGACCGGGGTTGTGGCGCCGGCTGAATTTGATGAGCAGCTGCCCAGCATCACTACGGCAGCGCGTAGAGTACGTACGTTACGATCTCGGTACTGTATCGGAGGACGTTTCCAGGCGCTAGCTCTTGCTCCGCCACAATTAACTCGCCGTCCGCGGGAGATGGGGGTCCAATGGCGTGGCGCCGACGGCGCCCCGAAATGCACACGTACGATGAGGCAGTAGTGGTTCCATACTTCCCATCCCCATGATGCATCGGAAGCTTCCAATTTTAACCTGCAGAGCCGGCAGTCCCACGCCGGCTACAGGCTACAGCCAACTCCCAACTGGGATGTGCTGGTAGCCTGGTACGTACTACAGTAGTATAGTACTTACTACCCCGAAGTACGCCGCCATTAATCTCTTCGTCTGCGTGCAGGAGCAGCAATCCACCGACCTGTTCTGCATTCAGCAGGGTCGGGTGGCCGGTTTTTGACCTTCGAATGGTAGATGGAGATGCATGCAAGTACTCCGTGCGCAACGATTTCACTGGACAGGGAAGCTGCTTGCAGCACAGCAGCCACCAACTGCCAACTTGCCGATGGTAGAGGAGGGACCATCACGTTTTAACATGCAGCATGGATGATGGATCCCACAAGCCACATGATCGAGCTAACCAATAAAGCTGTACGTACAGTAAGTTTTGCTGACAAATGTGTTCCTGCTGATGGTGCCAGAACTGTGTTTTGGTTTGTTGTGTTCAGTTAATTTGGATGAAGTTATGTGCGAGATGATCACGGTCTATAGCTTTTGAAGTTGTTTGTTGGTTCATGGGCAGTGTAGACGGGATGAATCATGCCTATAGAATATTTTGCCAGATATTGAATGAGCATATATACAAGAAAAAATGATTGGGCAAGGCCATACCTTTGCTAACCTTAATAATCAGTTATTGATTAGGGATGATTAGTCTAATTCATAGTAGTTATTAAGTTAATTACTATGCAAGATTAGCACAGATATTAGTGTTGATTATGGAGGACTAGTTTATTTGTTGTTAATTAGTGTTGATTAGATAAAGACTAAAAAGAAATGAATCCTCGTCCCATCTACCCTGGCATCCATCAACCAAACAAAAGTATTGGCCATATGTCTTCTTCTTTATTAAATGTCAGAGCTATGCAATTGTTTTCTCCCCTAAAGCCATCTGTTGGAATTATCAAGCAACTATTTACTCCCAACGGTTAGAACTTGTTTGATACTCGTGTATCGGAGAAATTTAAACATGAATTTAGGTGAAATACAAAGATATAGAAACAAGGACTAGCTTATATATATTGACCCATACTAAGTACTAGCTACTACGAAAGCAAGATACCTGAAGTTCTGTGTGGGCGAGGACGGGTGGTGATCATGGTTGTCGCTAGATCGATGGCTGACCATGCATTGCACAGCTCGACGATGATCTGTGATTTAGTGCCGACTGCGGAGGCCTCAAAATTAGGTGGAGTCCGTTCCACGTACCGGCCGGAGCTGGCCTGGACTCCGTGGAGTGTCTACCTAGATTAGAGAGTGACAGACTGACAGTCCTGTCCAGGTAGTTGCTCTTAAAAGGCCGTTTTGAAGCTTACATCACATATAACATGTGGTAGGTAATGATAACCCTCGGTGCAGCTAGTACTGCACAACAGCAATCATATATGTTTCCTGATGAGACAACTGAACCTGAAACCAGCCGAAAGAGACTGGACGTCATATCTGATCTGTGTTTAGATTATTGTATCAATGCTAGACAGTGCCGTGAGCGCCTGCTGGCCGATTATCAGCGGAGCCACGTATACTACGCTAATCAGCGTACTGCTATCTAGTATATGCCGGAATCCTCAATCCTGGGCATGCGTGAGGCCGATCGAAATAAGTAGCCACCCCATGGACATGGACGCCGTCGCCGCCGGAGCCACCACAATAAAGAGCAGCGTAGAGTGGTTGGGGACCTAGGCCGCGCGAGCGTACGTGGTGACTTCCACATCTCAATCATCAATAGCCAACGGAAGCGGAAGGCGCGGCGCGGCCCGGCCCAGGTCGATGCCGACCCGTCGCGCGCGTCGGTCACTCACTCACCTAAGACACGCCCACGTCCACCAGGCACCAGCACGCACGGATCGGCCGGATCATACGACGCCGGTCCGACCGAGCTCGAGCGCACGGCCAACGCACGCTGCCAAATTCTGGCAACGAGCGCATGCATGCGCCTAGCTAGCCCGGGAGAGCGAGATCAATCGAGAGGCGCCGCGGGCACGAATTAAACGCACCGCCTTTTCCCGCCCACTCGCTCGCTCCACGCCTCCACCGGTCGCGCGCGTCATCGTCCTCCTCCCCCGCTCGGCCTATATATGTAAGCCCGGGCGCGGCGTCACCCGGCAGTGTCACACCACGAAAGCAACAGCAAGTCAGCAACCTGTTACGATCAGTAGATCGATCGACGACTAGCGACTGAGTCGCGATCAGGTAGGTAACTAGCACTTCGGCATGGCCAGGTCGTCGTCGTCGTCGTCAGCTCTGGCCGTCGTCCTCGTGGTTGTTCTGGCCGCGGCAGTGGGGTGCTCCGCGACGCGCCCCGTCCCCGCGCAGCAGCAGCAGGCGGTGTCGGCGGCAGCGGAGGACGTGAAGAAGCCGGACACGTTTCAGGAAGGGACGGTGCTGATCCCGGGGTTGGGCCGCTACGAGCTCGGCAACCACTACATCCCGGACCTCGGCGGGCTGGACCACAGCATCCCCGCCGCAACCCACGGGCAGTTCCTCCCCGGCGCCGACGACACCTGGGTGCCCAACCCCGGCTTCGAGGTCCCCAACCCTTCCTCCCCGGTGCGGCCACTCCCTGAACACGCCGCGCGCGCCGGCCAAGGTGGCTCTCGAGCGACGACTTCCATCGGTCATCGTCTCGCGCCATCCTGAATAATACTACTAGCTATACTACTCGATCTGCTAGCTAGCTTAGCTAGCCGTGCTTGCCTGCTGCATTGCACGCATGCCTTTGTGTGGTCCGTCCCGCGACTCTGCTGTCGTATCGTATTTCTGCAGTTTGTTGTGCTCCAGTGAAGTGTGCACGTACGCGCGATGATGCGTGTATTATAGGAGTTAAGCATCAGATCTTTGGCCCAGCTGGTCTACTTATTAGCAGCTCCATTCACGGCCACTATTATATATTATTAATTTACAAATAAAGTTTGCTGGATGTAGTTTTCATTATCTATCGCTGTCAACTGTGAGTTGCCAATACTCCTTTAGCATGAAACAGTGCATGCGGTGCACCAAAACCATATGGGTATGTAGCACGCATCAAGTTCAGGTAATTAAGCAGCACTGTATGTAACTGTACTCCTTTTAATTTGGGGGGCAAAGTACGTATGGCCTTCTGGTGATCGTAATTTTCTTCAGCTTTTAATTTCTTTGTGTGACAAAAGGGGTTGAGTTGAATAAAGAGCAAAGCTAGGGCCTAGGGCCCCATGGCCGGAGGGGATCGGATCAGATACGAAAGGTAGGTGTGCCTGCCGATCCACCGGACCACCTGTCGGGCGAGCAAAAAAAGATGGGAGCGCCACTATACGGCCATGACTGTTCATGTCCTACACCGTCCGGCCGAACTAGTTAACACCACCAGCGCTAACATTTTCGTCCAAAGCATGACTATGAAGATTGTGTTGATGAACAGAGCCATGATGTACGTATGTGTTACTAATTTTTGGTATCATAAATCCTGACATGTTTTTCTATAAATGTAAGTTTTAGTCAAATTTTAAAAGATTTGACTTGAGATAATTCTAGAAACTGATTTATCCAGACTAGATGAAGTGAAAATTTTGATTCCATAGCTGTTCATAAATTTGTTGCAAACACATGGATGGATTGCTTAAAGATACATGGGCTCTGGGGATGCTGAGGCACCGGTAGCACCTGCGCCGGACTGTAAATTAACTCTAGCTCAGCAAGTGAAATCTAACCACAAGGTTCAAATCTTTCTTCAGAATTTAACGACGTACGTGTTTCTAATGTTAGGAGACATGGTACTACGATCACTTTCATTTCGTTAACCTTTTCTATCCAGCATGATCGAGCAACAAACATGCACTGTAATTTGCATGCTGCGCAAGAAAAACAGATCCGAGATAGGCGGCCTAAGCGCCAGTGTCATGTGCAGCCCACGATTGCACGAATAGGTGTTAGGTCCTTGCTAATTGGGCTCTTATTTGTAGCTATCTATTCATAATACGGCCATCCATTGCTAATTGGGCTCTTATTTGCAGCTTCCTATTTTCTCACACAATGAAAACGCTGCATTTCATGGAACTTGTTTCTACTAAATTATAAAATGAAAGCATACACCACGAATCAGGTGATGGGCGACATGGTTCTTATATGTTCTATAACTATTCATAGAATCATTTTTTTTCCATAGATAAAAAATTATGAAAGGTTTATTGGCCGCAATGTCGGCTACACGAATTAATGTTCCCTGCATGTGCCAACTATTATGAATCAAAAGGGAGGAGTATATACCACGTGGATTTTGCATTACACCGATGCAGGGACGAGCCGGTGGACCCACGGGCCGCGGCACGAGCCGTTCCACCTACCCCAAACGAATCGAGCGATTTCCCCGTTCCGCATCCAAACGGCAAACGCCCCCCAAGCAGCCCTTCCCCTGCCGCGACGCAACTGACAGCATAGCAGCGACCAGCGACTCCCCCACTCGCCGGCCACCAGTAGTTCCCTACTTCCCCCATCCACACACACACAACGCACACCACCCCCACCCCACGCCAACGTCCGGGACCAAACTCTGATCCCAACCATGCCGGCGGACGGGGACGCGCCGGCGCCGGCCGTCCACTTCTGGGGCGAGCACCCGGCCACGGAGGCGGAGTTCTACGCGGCGCACGGCGCGGAGGGCGAGCACTCCTACTTCACCACGCCCGACGCGGGAGCCCGGCGGCTCTTCACGCGGGCGTGGAGGCCCCGCTCGCCCGAGCGGCCCAGGGCGCTCGTCTTCATGATCCACGGCTACGGCAACGACGTCAGCTGGACGTTCCAGTCCACGGCGGTCTTCCTCGCGCGGTCCGGGTTCGCCTGCTTCGCGGCCGACCTCCCGGGCCACGGCCGCTCCCACGGCCTCCGCGCCTTCGTGCCCGACCTCGACGCCGCCGTCGCCGACCTCCTCGCCTTCTTCCGCGCCGTCAGGGCGAGGGAGGAGCACGGGGGCCTGCCCTGCTTCCTGTTCGGGGAGTCAATGGGCGGGGCCATCTGCCTGCTCATCCACCTCCGCACGCCGCCGGAGGAATGGGCGGGAGCGGTCCTCGTCGCTCCCATGTGCAGGATCTCCGACCGGATCCGCCCGCCGTGGCCGCTGCCGGAGATCCTCACCTTCGTCGCGCGCTTCGCGCCCACGGCCGCCATCGTGCCCACCGCCGACCTGATCGAGAAATCCGTCAAGGTGCCCGCCAAGCGCATCATTGCAGCGCGCAACCCTGTGCGCTACAACGGCCGCCCCAGGCTCGGCACCGTCGTCGAGCTTTTGCGTGCCACTGACGAGCTGACCAACCGCCTGGGCGAGGTCAGCATCCCGTTCCTTGTCGTGCACGGCAGCACCGACGAGGTTACCGACCCGGAAGTCAGCCGCGCCCTGTACGCCGCCGCCGCCAGCAAGGACAAGACTATCAAGATATACGACGGGATGCTCCACTCCTTGCTATTTGGGGAACCGGATGAGAACATCGAGCGTGTCCGTGGCGACATCCTGGCCTGGCTCAACGAGAGATGCACACCGCCGGCAACTCCCTGGCACCGTAACATACCTGTCCAATAAGCATTCCAGGCTGTTCAGATTCCGGTGTATCGATTACACAAGAAAAATGGTTTCATGTACAACGATTCTTATATTTGCAATATATATACTCCCCATTTGACTATAAACTGTCTGGTCAGGTTTAGTGGATTGGATATACAAAATGTTGGTTGCCTGATCAGTGTAAAAAGAATGCTGCAAATGCTTGGGGTCGATAATATCAGTTCTCTTCGGGGGCTATTGATGGCAGCACGAGGCGTTCACTGCCCTGTACAAGCTTGGCAGAGCGAATTTTATCTCCGGTCTTAATCTGCGACAGAACATCTCTTCCATCCGTGGTATACCTGCAATTGTTTGGATATACGCATAAAATTTCTTACAGCAATAGATTAATTTTGCTACTCAATGTTCACATAATGAAATCAGTCACGGCTTACCCGAAAACTGAAAATTGTCCCTCATCAAACGATATTCCTCCTAAGCCAGACTACAGAAAAAAAGAGAAACATATTAACTCACATATCTATACACAATTCATGCTTCTACAGATTATTACAGGCTGCAGAAGCGACTTGTTATATATATTAGTAGATTGGGAATTCATACCCATTGTATGACCTGGCAGAGTCTGGTCTGTTATCTGAATATTTATATTCAGCTTCATGTTTAAAGAAAAGAAAATATGGTTTATACTTTAAAGTAGTATAGGAAAGTAGGTACACTCAGATTTGATCTTTAAATTGGATTGTAAATATATGTAAGGCTGCCCTTTTTGTTACTCACGTTTCTCTTGTCATAAAGATAGAAAAAGAATTGGGTTGGTGAGGAGTATTCATCTGAATCCACACTGTGTGCCATGGCAACAGCACCATACACTGACATCGGTAGGACTGGCAATTCTCCATCCTAGAATAGATGAAGCAAAAGAAATGAATTACAGAAGAGGAGACCTTCACCTAAAAAACAGAGATATATGCTTAAACTTCCATCGCCACTAAACCAGTCTAGTAGAGTGAATGACCTGAATGCTTAGTGGAGTTCTGTACAATGGTTCGAATTGTCCTGCTTGTTTGACCTCTAATGGGACAGTATACCCGTTTTTTCCAGTCTCATTATCAGCAATAATTGCCTGGCTTGCACATTTAAGTGTTACCCCGTCATATGCCCCATCCAATACCTGAAGGAAGGTTGCTACATTTAATCAGAACTGGCAATAAGAACAAAGAACTCATAAAGTAAAACTTCAAGAATTGTAACTACGGGCATGTTTGGATCCCTTGGCAAATGATAAATGGCAAATAAAGTTGGCAAATCTTTTGCCAATTCCTAGAGGGTGTTTGGATCCTTTGGCAAATGGTAAATGACAAATGGCAAATGAATTTGGCAAATCTTTTGCCACTTGAGGGTGTTTGGATCCCTTGGTAAATGGCAAATGGAAAATGACAATTGGTACATACAAAGACAATTGTACCCCTAATAATTACACTCATTCACATGTCATGCATAAGAGGGAGGGGTATGAGTGGAAGGATTTTCTATTTGCCTTTATTTACCACTCCAAAGTGGCAAATGGCAAATTTTTGCTCTTTTGCCATTTTTTGCCTTGTATGTTTGGATCCATTTGCCAAAAAGTAGCAATTCTTTTGCTCTTTTGCCAATTTGCCAAGGGGATCCAAACACCCCCCCTAGTGTTTGGATCCCTTGGCAAATGGCAAATGACACATATAAAGACAACTATACCTCTAATAATTACACTCTCATTCACATGTCATGCATAGGAGGGAGGGGTATGAGTGGAAGGATTTTCTATTTACCTTTATTTGCCACTCCAAAGTGGCAAATGGCAAATTTTTGCTCTTTTGCCATTTTTTGCCTTGCATGTTTGGATCCATTTGCCAAAAAGTAACAATTCTTTTGCTCTTTTGCCAATTTGCCAAGGGGATCCAAACACCCCTACGTTACAGTATGATTCTGGTAAACCCCTCTTCAATAAAGATATTTTTTGTTCACACCCGCTGTTCTACCTGTTGTTTTGGACATCATCTTTAATACACGTCTTTTGCTTCTTTTTGCCTAAACATTTGCTACTAAAAGTTACTGAAGAGATCTTCATCAGCTAATATCAATTTTTGCTTGACAATACTTAGTACTTTCGTGCTTTAATAGTGGTCAAAGTTAGTACATTATTGTTCCAAGAAAAGAGTGAGAATAAAAGTTTACAATTTGGGAATTTCCCCAAAACAACAAGGAGCAAACAATAAGATGGGCTCAGAGTCAAGATACCTTACCAATTTTGCAAAGTTTCCAGCAGTCAGTGGGGCAGAGTACCCATCAATAATGACCTACATTAGAACAATCAGCACCCATCATAATTCTTCAGATGTCATGACAAATCGTAGCAGCAACTACTATACCTCTTATAACTAGCATCAGAAGAGTGAAGTTTATGCACAACTATTAGATCCATTACAACACTTACAAAAGTACAACAGATTATTCTCAGAACAGATGGTGTGGGGGGGAAATGCTAGAAAAGTCTTTAGTTAAAACTGCAGATTAATAGCTTTGCATGGACTACAACTTTTCGATGCCACTGTTATCTACCTGAATTGTAGCAACACTTTTCGGTTCACCGCCACCAGTTGGAAAGAATGTTGAACCGTCACCTTTTTCAACTG